>JADBJO010025257.1:0-24016 GCA_016801955.1 Conus betulinus
TTGGTAGAGGACAAAACGTATGTTTTAACTGCACATTGTTCGACCTGTAGGAAAAGATCCTAGAGGTTTTGAGTTTGTGCATACAGTAAGTTGCTTGGCACCGGCACCATGTGCACAGTCGACAGTCGACGTGATGGGCACAATGACCGATGCCACAGTTTGTTCATACTTTCAGGGTACATTATAACCGTAACCCTGGAGAACAGCCGTCTGTTATTTCGGTGTTATGAGAAAGCACAGGTTGACACTTCCACCTGACATTTCAGGCACAGTTCAACATTGTAAGTAAAGAGAGAAGTATGATCAAGGTGATTTATGGAGACGCCACACATCTGAAGAAGAAGCTAACAGTACGTCAGTTTTTAAAATTCAAACTGTCTGCGCTTAGGTGTGCACAGATAACGTACAGAATGTCCGTCACTACCTGAAACATTTCAATCAACAGGGCTGTTGGTAGAGAACAAGAGGTATGGCTTAACATGGCTTTATTGCACATATTGCACCTGTAGGAAAAGATCCTAGAGGTAGAGTTTGTGCATACAGTTAAGTTGGTTGGTACTGGCGTCATGTGCACAGTTGACAGTCGACGTGATGGGCGCATTGTCCAATGCCACAGTTTGTTCATGTTTTCAGGGTATATTATGTAAGGTTTATATGCCATAACAAGGGGGGAAGAGCACTTAATGTATGCTGTAAAAGAATTGGGAGAGTAAGACGAGGTCACGGGGGAACTGTGAATCCTTGTTATACAGATGGCACCAGATGTGAAGAGCTGCAAGTGATGTGCACAGAGTAAATGACATGGCACTGACACTGTGTGCACAGTGGACAGATTCAGTACCTGACGTCTGGTGCTACCAACAGTTCGCTTCTTCACTTTTTTCTTCTGTGTCTGGTTTACAACTTCTTGTGTGAAGGTAGCTAGACTGTGAAAGCTCCTTCCCATTTTCTACTCGAGCACACATGCCCTTTTCAATCAAATTTTCTAACGCAGATTTGGTTTAAGTTGTTACCAAGTTTTCGATTAAATAACTGACAAATGAATTTTTTCTGCATGTTTTTTTATGTTGTGCAGAATGTATGCCTCTCAGTATATTTCATACGATCAACAGGACAGTGTGTCGGTAGAGAATGAAAAGAATGGTCAAACTGCACATGTTGGAGCCTGTAGGAAAAGATTCTAGAGGTATGGACCATACAGTAGTTGGTTGGCACCAGCACCCTGTGCACAGTTGACAGTCAATGCAACTGGCGCATTGTTCAGTGCCACAGTTTTTTTTTCATACTTTTAGCGTACATTATACAAGGTTACATGTCATAGCGTTGGAGAAGAGCTTAATGTGTGCAGTAAAAGAATGAGAGGAAGACAAGGTCATTGGGGAAATGTAAAATCTTCAATCAATCGCCACGTCGTCTCCATAGACTTTAAGTGACTCGGGTGTGCGCATTTAAATGTGCCGGCCTTGAGCACACTTGACAGACGTCATGATGTGCTAAAGTCTAGTGCTACATTTATTTTTGACATCTATCTATAAACGAGTGTAAGTAATCAGTTTCGTGTGCCAGTGTGTCTTTGCGCTAATGCATCTTATTGTATTGTCTGTGTAGAATGTGGCTGTGGACAGCTGCCTTCTGCATTGCTGTGCGTTGACAGTGTGCAAGCAGCACATGGGGCCTTGGGCCGAGACAGGGGGCGGTGCACCAGTGTTGTGAGACCAACCCAAAGGTCAGTGGACCCAACATTGGAATCAACGATTTCACCTTTTTTCCCTATTGTCAGAGCACCTGTCTGCATGTCTTTCTCTTAGTAACTGTCAGCTCCCCCTCTCTCTCCTTCCTATAACTCCCTCATCCCACCTCTCTCTCTCTCTCTCACTCTCTCTTTCTCTCTCTCTCTCTCTCTCTCTCTCTCTCTCTCTCTCTCCCTCTCTCTCTCTCTGTCCTTCCTCTTTCTTTCCATTTTGGCATTGATAATTGTCACATCGGTCAACGGAGCAGTGCATCCCTGAAGAAATGCTTTTTTCATTCTTTGGCACTAAATTGACACCTGTAGGGAGAGAGACCCTGGAGGTGTCCAGTGTGTGCATACAGTAAACTGGCACCGGCGTCGTGTGGTCACTTGACAGACGTCATGATGTGCCTAACGTCCAGTGCTACAGTTCATGTTGGATTCGTATCTGTAAACGAGTCTTGAGTAATCATAGTATTAACCGTCAGTGTGTCTGTGCATGTGTATAAACTTTCGTGTGTCCTGCTGGCATTCCCTCAGCAAATAAAGCATTATGCCCCATACAGACTTAACATTGTAGATCACTTGACAGACGTCATGATGTGCCAAAAGTCCAGTGCTACAGTTCATGTTGGATTCGTTTCTGTAAATGAGTCTTGAGTAATCGGCGTTAATCATCGGTGTGCCTCTGCGTTAGTGCATGTGTGTGTGTGTTTTCGGGTGTCCTGTTGGCATACACTCGGCAAATAAAGCATTATGCCCCATACAGACTTTACATTGCAGGGAATCGTCCTGAGGGTGTGTACCCTATACAGACTTCACACTGTAGGGGTGACTCTTGTGGTGTATGCGTTGTTCAGTGTGTTCACATTGTAGAGAATGGTCCTGGAAGTGTATACCATGTGCAGTCAGTTTATTTCAGGGAAAGATGGTAGAAGTGTGTCTGTGCACAGTGTTCAAGCTTGTAGTGCTAAACACTGGAGGCAGAAATACTGCACTGCCGGACACACAGGTTGATGCTCTTAGTGGAACCAGTTTGACAACCATTCCCCCCCCCCCCCCCCCCCCCCCACCTCCTCCCTCTCTCTCTCTGTCTCATCTTGGCATTGATAATCATTTAAGATG
This sequence comes from Conus betulinus, assembly GCA_016801955.1. Classification (NCBI taxonomy): domain Eukaryota; kingdom Metazoa; phylum Mollusca; class Gastropoda; order Neogastropoda; family Conidae; genus Conus; species Conus betulinus. The sequence goes on from JADBJO010025257.1 coordinate 2,855, forward strand.
GGATCATCAGGGCAGTATCTCACTGAAGAAATGTTTCATTCTGCACTAAATGAACACCTGTAGAGAGAGACTCTCGAGGTGTGTACTGTGTGCATACAGTAAGTTGGCACCGGCATTGTGCACTCTTGACAGACGTCATGATGTGCTAAAGTCCAGTGCTACATTTATTTTTTACTCCTATCTATAAACGAGTGTAAGCAGTCACACGGTTTCACTTGTCCGTCTCTCTCTCTCTCTCTCTCCTCTCTCTCTCTCTCTCTCTCTCTCTCTCTCTCTCTCTCTCTCTTCTCTCTCTCTCTCTCTCTCTCTCTCTCTCTCTCTGTGTCTTCCTGTCTCTTTCCATTTGGTATTAATAATTATGTCAGATCGGTCAACGGAGCAGTATATCCCTGAAAAAATGCATGTTTCATTCTTTTGCACAATAGAATCGCCTGTAAGGAGAGTGACCTGAGGTGTGTGCAGTGTGTATACAGTAAACTGGGCACGGCATCGTGTGGTCACTTGACAGACGACATTATGTGCCTAAAGTCCAGTGCTACACAGTTCATGTTGGATTCGTATCTGTAAACAAGTCTTGAGTAATCATAGTATAATCGTCAGTGTGTGTGTGCGTTAGTGCATGTGTGTGTGTGCTTTCGTGTGTCCTGCTGGGATTCCCACAGCAAATAAAGCAGCATGCCCCGTACACAATTAACATTGTAGGGAATCATCCTGAGGGTGTATACCCTATACAGACTTCACATTGTAGGGGTGACCCTTGTGGTGTATGCGTTGTTCAGTGTGTTCACATTATAGAGAATGGTCCTGGAAGTGTATACCACGTGCAGTCAGTTTATTCAGGGAAAGATGGTAGAAGTGTGTCTGTGCACAGTGTTCAAGCTTGTAGTGCTAAACACTGGAGGTAGAAAGACTGCACTGGCGGCCACACAGGTTGACACTGACAGGTGTGTTATTTGACATAATGGGCCCTCTGCCCAGTGGTCACATGCTCTTTGGAACCTGTTTGACCACTTTTCTTTCCCCACCGTATTTCCTCTCCCTCTCCTGTCTGTCTTCCGTCTCCCATTTTTTTTTTTAAATTAGGACAATTCAACAGTGAAAATGGCAAAGGTATGTTGACTGTGGACTCAAAGTTGGTCAACACTGACATTTTCCTAGACAGCTGCGTGACACATACATGTACTATCTGGTTGTAATTAAGCTGGCTGGTCCAGCTTGACCTAGTCTTGTCTGTCGTACCCATACTGTGAAGCCAGTGTGTTTAGCAAGGTAGGTATATATGCGTTACTGGAAGCAAGTCTTGCATTTTTTTCAGTTGTCTTCTTTTTCTTTTTGATTTCTTTGGTCGCCAAGCTATGGGCAAAAAAAATCGGTCTAGAGGCAAAAAGAAAAAGGAAAACGAAACTGAAATTGCCTCGTGTAACCTTTTTCGTGTATATCATTTCTGTAGATTTATTTTTCATTTTTAACGTTTTTGTAAATTTGGAACTGACAAAGTGAATGTTTGGAGCTTCCAACACGTCCGAATCTCTCTGGCTTCAAAGAGATCCATAGTTTTACTGCCATGTCGTGAATTTTTTCACGATATAAAACTTTTCAGGATTGACCTTTTCCCGTGAATGTAACAGTTCTGGACCCTATGTGGTCGCTGTGCTATGACGACTAAAATTTTCTGCATATGTCATATCCGCTAAACGAAGTGGCTTTTTTGTGTCAGTAATGTCTCGGTTTTTGCGCCATATGGCATGGAGAGGGAAAAAACTAGTTTTGCATCTTAAAATACGGACAGGAATGGTATGGCTGCATCTTACCATGCAGAGTGAAATCACGCTAAAGGATTTGACTGCAGTGCGACATAATGACATGGCGAGTAGGAGAGTAGGAGAGCATGAACGCTTTAAACTGGCACAGCATTGTTTCCGACTTTGTTGCACTAGCATCGTCCCAATACACTTTCAGTGTGACCAGCAGGCCGCTGTCATGGGGAAAGCACACGGCCCTTGTACAGTACGACCCGTGTCTCTTTGTCTCCATATGTTTTTCTGTGGTCGAAAGTCCCCAATTATAACAGCTGTAAACATGAGTCAAACCTTTTTTAAAATCTGTTTTCCATGTCATAAAATTGTCCTTTTCTTTGAAAGTTCCGTCACTAAAAGGATTGCTTTGCATACAGAGAAAACGATTAAAATCGTATCCACATGTGGTAAGTTTTGATTCCATTTTTGCGAAGATCTGACCATTTAATATGAGCAGCAGATATTCTTTCCAAATATACCTAAGCAAGAGCTCATGATTGTTGGTGATCCAAACATGTGATGCAAGCAGCCTTGCTCCTTAAGTTATTAACAAATCTTTACGAAAGACTGACTACAAACTGAATTTTACGTTATTGCCAAAGTAGAAAGGTAGTTCTATTCCTGGAATACTAAAGTTCTGCCTGAAGTCGCCTCACTTTGCAAATAAGAAATGAGACAGTTTTTTTGTCAAAAGTGTGCTCGATTACGCGAACACAAAACAAATGCGAATTATATAATTCCGTAACAATACGGAAAAATGTTATATTGAAAGATGATTTTTGTTTCAGACCGTTCAGCTACAGAAATATGGATTGGTTTGTGCAGACAACATATTTACAGGGAATTGTAGATGTTAAATTGCCTGATGCCAAGTGCTGCACTTGTTACACATATCCATAGGTTTAATGGGGCGAGTGAGCTGGTGAAGAACTAAAGACATTTATACGTGTGTTACTCAAATAATGAAGAAAAAACTTGATAGCTGATGGCACTGACTAAAAGATGGTGTGAAATTCTGTTGGACAAAAAAAGAAACGGAAACCGCGTTTTGGATTAGAACACTCGAATTCTGAATCAGTGATTTGAGACTTAGCACAGAAAGTAGAATTCTGTAATGACCATGCTAATTTCTCCATGCTATCATTGCTCTGTTGACAGATACATGACTTCTTTTATGCACTGGTCAGGGCTGTATACCACAAACTGGGTCAGTAAAGAGCTAGAAGTATGACCAGGGTGATTTGTACAGACATCACACTTGTGGGGAATAGCCTAGCAGTATGAGAAAGGTAAAAATCAACTAGCTCGTTGCTGATGTGAGCACAGAGAACACACAGGATATGCATCACTGCATTATTTTCGTATCTCACACGAACAACAGGACAACGTGTAGGTACAGAATCATAGGAATGGTTTACTTGCAGTAATGGTTTAATTTGCACATATTTGAGCCTGTAAGAAAAAGATTCTAGAGGCTAGAACATGTGCATACAGTGAGATGGTCGGCACCAGCACCATGCGCGCAGTTGATAGTCGACGTCACATGACGTGCGCATGGGGTGAAGCCCCAGTTCATATTTTCGGGATACATTATATAAGGTTTCCATGTCATAGCCATGGAGAAGAGCACTTAATATATGCAAAGAAACCCGTGCACGATATTTACACGTGATTGAGGCGGGTTTAAACCCTGGATAGACCGTAGCCAGTGTATGTAGACTGAGGCGTTGGTTTGACATGGTAAGGTACTGTTGAGGTTGAACACACAAGACGCATCACATATTTTACGTATCAGTAATTACTGATGACCAAAAGACAAACTGTTTGAAAGGTGTTTTGGCTGACTGAAAGGTGACTGGAAATTCCACTGGACAATAAAGAAATGGAAACCGAATTTGGGTCAGAACAGACGTCTGCTAAATCAGTGGTACAAGAATTAAAGACGATACCAACGAAAGAACACATGAAATTTGTACTAAGTAAAGGTAGATCAGGTGCGTTATGTAGACAGGATTGACAGGGCAGTGTGTCGGTAGAGGCTGTAATGCTTGGCTTCTTTGCACAGAGTCTCACCTGTAGGGAAAGATCCTAGAGGTTTTCGATATGTGCATATAGTAATTTGGTCGGCACTGGCATTATGGACACATTTCCCAGACATGATGATGATCCTGAGGTTCAGTGCTACAGTCCACATGAAATGTAATGTGTAAATACAGTTTCATCTTCCATCGAAAAGGCACTTTATGCACACAAGAAGGAATTTAGAGGATTTCTCTCTTGCTCTCTCGCTCTGGCTCTGGCTCTGGCTCTGGCTCTGGCTCTGGCTTTCGCTCTCGCTCCTTTCCTTTCTCTTGCCCCCCCCCACCCTCTCGCTCTTCCTTTCTCTCTCTCCACCCCCTCCCTCTCTCTCTCTCTCTCTCTCTCTCTCTCTCTCTCTCTCTCTGTGTCTCCGTCTCATCACAGATAATCATACTTTTCAGCATTTTCCTATTCTAAACTCATGATTGCATGCCAGTGTGTTGTTTAAGAAACAGACCTTTCATTTGCTGGCACTTTATTTCACCTGTAGGAAAATATCCCAGAGGTTTGGCTTATGAGCATACAGTAAGTGGGTCAGCACTGGCATTGTATGCACCGTTCACAGACGATGTGTTGTGGCCCAACGTCCAGTGCTACGGTCCATTTTCAGTGTATACTGTGCGAATTTCATATCCCACAGAGCACAGGACTTGAGTGACGTAAGGAAAATGGGTTTTTCTGACGAGAAAATGTATTGAAACCATTGTAAGGTTGTTGCACAGATAGCCTTGCTGGGGAAGATGCCTGATTATACCACATGTGTATACAGTAAGAGGTGTGGCACTGACATCTGCAGAGCCTAAGGCATCGTGCATGACTGATGCCATAAACCATTCACCTACTGACTGGTCTGTCGCACTGCTATTTATCCCATGGCACGAGTCCAGTAACGTTTTCTGGTATCCTAACCTTCCAAAGTATGCAGTGAACAAACCAGGAGATGGAAGTTTGAGGTTTTATTACGCACTGGGAATTCAGGACCTAGAGCAGCGTCACATGTACTGAGTTAGGACTTGAAAGGATAGATTGTACAGATGTATTGTCTGCACACACAACTGGTACCCATTGGAACGAGTCTGGGCCAAGTTGTATTTGTAGGGAAAGTTTCTAGAGGTACGTCGTCTGTGTACAGAGTTCATAATGTAGGGAATGAATTCAGAGGTGTAATCCCTCCCCCACAGTATGGGTCAGGTACAAAGTGCGTGGAACAGGGGGTAAGACAGCCTATGATCTTTTATGTCGTTGTGTATGTTTGGATTTATCTTGAATTACGTCGAGGCATACATACATCGGTGTCTTGATGACTTTGCAGACACCACCAAGAATGACACATTACACAATAAGAGGAGTGGCAGACCTAAAAGGACTTACACAACGCATGTTGATCAAATACATTTAACGTTGAATCGAGATAAACATTTTATCACCACAAGAAGATTGTGACGTGCAGTGTATCGGTGGAGACTATAATGCTTAGCTTCATTGCACAGGATCCTAACTGTAGGGAAAGATCCTACAGATTTGTAAACTGTGCATACAGTAAGTTCGTCGGCACTGGCATTGCACGCACACAGTTCAGGCGATGTGTTGTGCCAGGTGTCCAGTGCTACAGTCTATTTTCAGAGTATAGTGCGCAAAGTTGATAATACAGGAAGAACAGGATTTGATTTACGTAAGGAAAATGGGCGCAAGATGCTTACATGTAGTTGAGGTGGTTGAAGCCCTAGCCTGTGGCCAGTTCTAACTAGAGTGGTTGGACTTGATGAAGTAACATTGAGGTTCAACATATAAGAGATGCATCACACATTTATGTTAATAATTACCGAGATAAAGGAACAACACCTTTGAGAGACGGCATGACATTTTGGGTCAGAAAAGCCGTCTTCTGAAGCAGAGGTACACGAATTAAACATATTTCCGACGATCAACGGGACAAAGTGTCGTCAGAGAATAAAAGATATGGTTTAACTGCACATCTTCACTCCTGTAGGAAAAGATCCTAGAGGAAGGCGGTGTGCATACAGTGAGTTGGTTGGCACCGGCACCATGTGCACAGTCGACAGTCACAATGGGCACATTGACCAATGCCACAGTGTGTTCATGTTTTCTGCGTACATCATATCAGGTGTACATGCTCTAGCCATGCAGAAGAGCACTTAATGTATGCAGTAATAGAATTAGGGAGAAGAGGTCATGGGGGAACTGTGAATCCTTGTTATACAGATGGCACCAGACGTGAAGAGCTGCAAGTGGTGTGCACAGAGTAAATGACTTGGCACTGACACTGTGTGCACAGTGGACAGATTCAGTACCTGACGTCTGGTGCTACCAACAGCTCGCTTCTTCACTTTCCTTCTGTGTCTGGTTTACAGATTCTTGGGTGAAGGTAGCAGGACTGTGGAAGCTCCTTCCCATTTTCTGCTGGTACTGTCCTCACGTTTGGTCACCACTTTCCTTGTTGCGTCACTTCTGTAATGATTACGACTTAAGTCTAAGTGCACACAGATTACCTTTTAGGAATAGATCCTAAGTGGTTCACACTGTGCATACTATATAAACTAGGTCTGCACTGACAATATGTGCACGCCAGGAAAACAGTGTGCCTAATGTCCATTGCTACAGTCACTTTCATCCCAGCTGAGTGATTAATGCATGCCATCGCCCAGTAACTTAAAAGGTGGAACACATCAGTTCAAGTCGATTCATGATGCTTATAGCCAGGCCGCCCACACTGAGTCATAAGTCACCTTGTTGAAGTCGACTCTCAGGATAGATCCGAGACAAAATCTCTCTCTCTCTCTCTCTCTCTCTCTCTCTCTCTCTCTCTCTCTCTTTGTGTGGGTATATGTGTGTCTTGTTCCTCACTTCACTTTTTTTTTCTCTCCCCTTCTCTCCTCTCCTCGTCAGACTCGTAGACCAGAAAGAGGCATGCCTTATAGTATTGTGAGAACTTTAAAGCGTGGACAAAACCCGTGCATGATGTTGACATGTAGTTGAGGTGTTTAAACCCGAGACTAGAGCCGGTTCTAACTAGAGTGGTTTGACTCCGTAATGTTGAGGTTGAGCATACAAGACGCATCAGACACGTATACTAAGTATTGCGATAACAATGGAAGAAATCTTTAAGAGTTGGCATGACATTTTGGGTTGGAACAGCTGTCTTCTAAATCGGTGGTATAGGAGTCAGAAAGTGCGTGTGAATTTTGTGAGACCAAAAGCTTTGTTTTTTCATGCCGTTTTTCTTCTGTTGACATCTACACCTGACCTGTTTTATACAGTGTTCAGCTTTGTATAACACGAACTGTCTGAGTGAAGAGTTAGAGGTATGACGAAGGTGATTTGTACAGACATCACACTTGTGATGTCTGTAGCCTATCAGTATGTGAACGGTAAAAATCAACTAGGTCGGCGCTGATGTGTGCACGGAACACACACAGGATGTACATCACTACTACATTATATACGTATTTCACATGATCAACAAGACAATATGTCGGCAGAAAAAAAAACGTATTGTGCAACTGCACATTTGCATGCCTGTAGGAAAAGATCCTAGAGGTTCACCAGTGTGCGTACAGTAAGTTGGTTGGCACCGGCACTATGTGCACAGTTGACAGTCGACGTGATGGGCACATTGTCCAATGCCACAGTTTGTTCATACTGTCAGGGTACATCATATCAGGTTTACACGCCATAGCCATGGAGAAGAGAACTTAATGTGTGCAGTAAAAAGAATTGGGAGAGGAAGACAAGGTCATGCGGGAACTGTGAATCCTTGTTATACAGATGGCACCAGACGTGAAGAGCTGCAAGTGGTGTGCACAGAGTAAATGACTTGGCACTGACACTGTGTGCACAGTGGACAGATTCAGTACCTGACGTCTGGTGCTACCAACAACTCGTTTCTTCACTTTTCTTCTGTGTCTGGTTTACTTCCAGCTTCTTGTGTGAAGGTAGCAGGACTGTGGAAGCTCATTTTCTGCTGGTACTGTCCTCACGTTTGGTCACCACTTTCCTTATTACGTCACTTCTGTAATAACGACTAAAAATCCAATTGCACATCGAGTACCTTTTAGAAATAGATCCCAAGAGGTTGACACTGTATATATATCAACTAGCTCTGCACGGACATGGTGTGCACGCCAGGAAAACGGTGTGCCTAATGTTCATTGCTACAGTCTCTCATATCCCAATTGTATGATTCGTGCATGCTGTCGCCCAGTAACGTAAAAAGTGGAACATATCAGTCCAAGCCAGTTCGTGCTGGTTATAGCCAGGCCGACCACAAGGAGCCACGTCAGGGCTGTCACTAGTTCCTTAACTCTCAAAATAGATTTCAGAAGAAAACCAGTCGCCTCTGTCACGGACGGACACCACTTCTTTTGGCCCAATGGATTTTTTTCCCTTCTTCCATGCGTTGCATGTCGGTTCTGCGAGCTGGGTGGGACACGAAAAGCGTATCGCCCGTGACATTTTCTTCTCCCATCCTCCAGCAGTTCACTTTGAGCTTTCGTTTTACATTTATTTTTGTTTATTCCCTTTACCTTTGAGGGGTTTTTTTTTAAGGACGTCTAATGTTGATCCACTGGGTGTGTTTTGCACGTGGTGCAGTGGCTAGTGTCATGTCGCCTTTCTGATGGGTGAGTTGTGTTACCTGGCATGGGCTGGAAAAGAGGAAGTCACTCGAACCTTGACTGCCCAGTGGGGAGAACTCCTTTCTCCGCCAGCTGGTGTATTCCTTGAGGCCACCCAGACTGGTCTTCACTTCACTGTGGGACTTTCGAGTCTTTGGTCGTGGGCGTTCACCCTTCGTTGGGCCGGGACGGCGATCATGTGTTTGTTCCTCAGTCTACAAGCCATATGGTAACTACTTTTTTTTTTATTTACGATTTGAATTTGTAAACTCTCGCTTCTTTCCATGTTTGAACAGTCGGTTCAAAACCTAGTCTAATTTAACTAGCACGTCGACAGGAGGTCGTTAATGAAGTTACAAGTGTCGTCAGTTCGAACATGTCGAAATTGTGACCAGTTTTTTGGCGAAATATATTCGTTGGCATTGAGCTTTCAAATTATCAACGCTCAATATTTTTATCAGCTGCCTTGGATAGGTAGCTTTGTGCTTTGCTTGTAATAAACAGCAGGTTGGTCGGAGGTTAAACTCGCCATTTTGAACAGTTTTCATAGGGAGACAACTGGGATTTTTTTTTTTTATGGCTGCTTGGTCGTACTTGTCTCCCTTTATGCCGCTATGGGGGCAGTGTAAGAGGAGTTGTTAGTGTCGATTTCTTATTTCAAGTAAGCAATACCGTCATCTTTTTATTTGATTTTGGTATTGGGTGTTTAGTCTTCTGTCATTAAGTGGAGTCGTCATAGCAGTAATAAACGATAATAATAGACATTAGTAGTTCTCCGTGACAGGCAGCTCAAAACATTTCACAGCTGTAATACACATTAACACACACCACACAGTTTCAAAGCGAGGTGACTGAAGGTGGAAAGTGAGCAAATTTTTGAAAGATTATTTCCGCAAGACAATACAGATTACTGGACAAAACACGATGCATTTCGACTTCTTGGGTTTTGCGCCGAAAAAGACAAAAAGTGATTGTTCATTCGTTGTATTCATTGTCCTAAATGTTTTCGCCTGAAGAAGACCCCAAAAGGTCGGAATGCATCATGTTTTGCCCTTCAATCTGTCTGTATTCTTTTCCGGAAATATCTTTTTAAAAAAACTTCTGAGGGGAAGATAAGCTGAATCCAGAAAAGCAAACTTTACAATCATAAGTTACAACAGTTGTCAGTACTTGTACATACACAGGCACATACGCATGCACATACACACACATACACGTACGCACATACGAACACACGTACACAGCCTTACGTGCAAGCCACGCACACACATGTGCAAGTGCGCTGTCACATTAACACGCGCGCACGTGCGTACACACACGCTCACACAGAGGTGTGTAGACACTTAACGTGTCAGGAACGTTACTTGAAATATGCAGGCTGTGCCTACAGCAAGTGGCTCGGTGGTATCATGGGCACAGGGGAGAGAAGCCAAGTCTGTCCTGTGCAGCAACCATTGAGTTAATTCCCGTGTATACTGCACAAATTCATCCCACTGTTGTGTTTATATTAGACTAGACTTCATGACGTTTGGTGGTTAAGATGATGATATTCATCTCTGTGTGTGGTTTATATTGCACTAATGCGTACTTCAGTATTTTAGATCCATTTCTGTTCACTGGTTTTTCTGTATCCACCCAGACTACCAGACGTGTGATTAGGTTGTTCACTGCTTTAAAAAAAAAAAGTCAGAAGATGAATTTTCTTGTGTCCTGTATTTAAGAGCACAATACTGGACCCTTTCAACTGAATGCAATAAATCAAATATTGTTGGATACCACCCCATTGTGGAATTTATTACCAATGAATACATTGACCATCTCGCAAAAAAAAAAAAAAATGTGGGGCGAGAAACACTTTGAATGCTGTTGTACTTTGTACAAACACTTTGTACTGCCATGCAGTTTCTCTTCAGTAGAAATGTGTCACATAATAGGAAATGAAACGATACGACGTTTTTTTTCTCTTTTGGTTCAAAGCACTTTTCGTTATTAAATACTCGATGTGCAACTAGATCAGTTGTCACCTTGTCGTTCAGACTTTTAAATGCTTTAACGGCAAAGTACTGTAAAGACATTAAGTGTTTTTCTGCTCTGCAGAATTGAGCATATATGCTGGTAAATATGCTTCAGTGAGAACTTTCCTACCTCCGGAAGTCGGTAATGCGTATTTTGCCTGTTTCTAATGTTATTTTGGGATCAGTTTAATCTTTTCAATCTTTCAATATTTAGGTTAGTTATTCGTTTATAGTCCTATTGCACGTCTCTCTCTCTCTCTCTCTCTCTCTCTCTCTCTCTCTCTCTCTCTCTCTCTCTCTCCCTCTCTCTCAAAAACATTTTTCATGTTAGAAGTTAAGTTTTGCTGGGTTTTGTTTGTTCGTTTGTTTTTTTGTTATGCTTGAGTCTAAAATCATCGACACGATGAATAGACTTTAAATAGAACGACCAACCAGCCTCAAAGAGCGCAGTGTATTGGTTCAAAGTACACAGAACATGTAAGTAAAATCCTGCCAGAAAACGGATCTGTTTCAAGCGTCAAAGGCACCATACACTTTAATGTATTGCTGCTCGCATACTTCGTCAAATATATTACTGACGATTATGCAGCCGTAACCCTTTCGTTCAGAGACGGTGACATATTTGTAAATATATAGTTGTATTACATTTGTCTGCCTGCCTGCTGCCTGCCTGTTTCTCTCTCTCTCTCTCTCTCTCTCTCTCTCTCTCTCTCTGTGTGTGTGTGTGTGTGTGTGTGTGTGTGTGTGTGTGTGTGTGTGTGTGTGTGTGCGCTTGTGTGTGCTTGTGTGTGCTTGTGTTTGTGCTATAATAGGACCTGTACGGAAAGATCCTAGATTGTTTTGGCATGTGTCCGTAAGTTGATCAACACTGGCATCTTTTGCACAATTGACAGACGTGTTGTGCCTGATTGTCCAGTGCTACAGTCTCGGTGTATAAAGTACGAATGTTTTATCCCACGGAGGACAGGACTTCATTTATGTGAGGAAAATGGTTTTAGGAGGGAAAACGACGTCACAGTGCCAGAGAATTATAATTGCAAAATCGATGCCGACAACCTTGCTGTGGAATGTCCTTTGATTACACTACATGCATATACAGCAAGAGGTGTGGTATTGGCATCTGCACAGGTGAAGACGCCGAGCCTGATTAATGCTGCACACAGTTTACTAACAGACGTGTCTGTTGCACCTGTACTTATCCCATTGCCTAAGTCCATTGACGTCACTGGTGTGTTTTCTAGACGTCTCTGTTGCACCTGTACTTATCCCATTGCCTGAGTCCATTGACGTTCACTGGTGTTTTCTAGACGTCTCTGTTGCACCTGTACTTGTCCCATTGCCTGAGTCCATTGACGTTCACTGGTGTTTTCTAGACGTCTCTCTGTTGCACCTGTACTTATCCCATTGCCCGAGTCCATTGACGTTCACTGGTGTTTTCTAGACGTCTCTGTTGCACCTGTACTTATCCCATTGCCTGAGTCCATTGACGTTCACTGGTATTTTCTAGACTTGTCTGTTGCACCTGTACGTATCCCATCGCCGGAGTCCAATGACGTTCACTGGTGTTTTCTGACCAAAATACATTGACCAATCAGACGGAAGTGTAGGTTTTATTACACAAACTTACTTCAGGTCTTACAGAGGAAACACCTTATCGAGTTTTGACTCGAAAGTATGGGTCTCACTGATGCATATTCTGTATAGGGAGTTGTACAAGTTTGATAGAGACCACTCCTCCTCCACAGTGCTCCCTGTTAATAACCGACTCTTTCAGACACCGTCGTTGACTCTTTTTACATTTGTCTGTGTCTTTATATGGACCATTTTCCTGTCTGTGTTCTGGGTACTCTTCAACGCTTACGTCTGGCCAAATGCATGACATGCTTCATGTTTTTTGTTGTTGTAAACTTGCAACTAGGACGTGACAATTGGACACGTTGTTTTTAGAGGACACCATCTGTCCGTTCTGCAGTGTCTGTCTGTCCAAATGACCTCTTTAGGTCTTATTTTTGTATACATGGGGGAGGTACCGGGTTTTAAAAAAGTATTGGCACTGGGATTGTTTCATAGGACCTTTGCCTGTGAGATCAGAAACAGTGCCTACAGTAGGACTGCCAAGTCGGCGGTGGTGGAGATGCCGTAGTGACGTGAACTATGGTACAGTGTGTGTACAATCTGACACTGCCACATCTGACAGAAAGGAGTTGGAGTAATTGTAAGGACAAATACGCAGTGATCATGCTTACACAGCCACATCTGATAGGAATAAAGATAAATATATGTACATTGATAAGGTGACACTGCTACATCTGATAGGCATGAAGTGTACGGGAAAACATGTTACACACAGAATAGAAAATAGAACTTACCAGGCCACACACATTAGTCAGGAGGAGAGGAGAACCTTGAACAAAACTCGATGTGAGGGAAAGGGAGGATTGAGAGGAAGACACGAGGCTATGGGGGGATAATACATTTGGTGTAAGACGGTAAACACTCCTAGGAGCAGATCAGAAAGTGTTCACAGTGTGTATACAGTGAGTGGTGTGTGAAGTACGTGCACAGTGTAGAGAAACTATAGCTATGTCCAGCGCTACAAACCATTCACTTATTTACAGGTTCATCTCTTAGGGTGCACTTCTCTATATCTCCAGACAAATAGTGCTTGATTGTAATGTTCTCCTCAATTTACCCATGTCCACGTCCACCTTCACCTTGCCCTGCGCAATGACCACCCTAAAATGTGCCCCATTTCAACCTCTCCCTCCCTCTCTTCCCCTCCCTCCCCCTCTCTCTCTCTCTCTCTCCTTTCTGGGTTCAGTAAATCTCTACTGAATAAACTCGTATCATCTCTAAAATGTTTAAAGGAAGTTTAGAATTTTGTTAAAAAGAAAATGGCCGAGAAACTACTATATATTACAATTGACGTATTATTCAGCATTTCCAAACCTTTTTTTTTTTTTTTTAGATATGTTAACATACCAATCGATGTGAGCATGACGGTTTTATGAACCAGCCCATTACTCCAGAAGTAGCATTAGCATTAAACTGAAAAATCGTAATGTGAGGCCTTGCAGGTATCATTGAATTATTTAAACGTTCTTCTGACCAGGTGGTGAACTTCTGAAAATGTTTGATAAGTTATTTGATGGTGGTATGTTTCCGAAAAACTGGTCTCAATCGTTATTCTGGCATTCTCTTCAAGAAGGCTGACGTAAATAATCCCAGCAATTATGGAGGGATTTCCCGCAGTGGTATTAGTCGTATATTGTTTAGAATTATCATGAATCGTAGACTACATGATGAGTGGGTAGAAAAAATATCACAGGTGATCAAACAGGTGTTGGAAAAGGTCATTCGACTACTAGCCGTATGTTAGTTCTCGTCTCTCTCCCTCTCTCTCCCCTTCTCTCTTCCCTCCCCCCCCCTCCTCCTCTCTCTCCTGCCCCCTCTCTCAAGCATCTATGGAATAGCCTAAGAGTATATGAACTGTGAATTTCAGCCAAGTTGGTCGACAAGGGGGTGTGCACATGTAACGCACCTATGTTCAGTGCTGCAGGAAATAGTTTGTCAGTGATGACTAAAATGCTGTGGTTTCTTTGCACAGCTTTTCCACCTGTAGGGAAAGATCCTAGAGGTTTCATGAGTGTGCATGCAGTAAATTGGTTGGCACTGGCATGTGTACAGTTGACAGTCCACAAGTTTCACTTGCCTGATACTACCGTGCATTATCAGTGTATATAATAGTCTTTTCATACTCCATTGATTATCTCCTGTATGTGAGAGAACAGAACTTTCGGGATGGTGGGACTAATCGTTATATTGGATGCACAGGTACCACCTCTATAGCAGCAGAAGAGGCGCAAGTCCAGTCTGTACAGCATTTTGGCACTGACGTGTGTGCAGGCCACAGGCACACGTCTGATGTAAAGCTGTACCAGGCATTTGCTGATTAACCCGTTGTCTGTGTGCAGTGCGCCACTTTACATCTCGCAGAGAAAAAAGCACAAGCACCACACTCAAACTGCCTCTCTCATCTCTCCACCCCTTCTGTCTTTCCCCTCCCTCCCCCCGTCCCCCCCCCCCCCCCCCCCGTCTCTTTTCTCTCTCTCTCTGTCTGTCTGTCTGTCTGTCTCTCTCTCTCTCTCTCTCTCTCTCTCTCTCTCTCTGTCTCTCTCTCTCTCTCTGAATTCAGTCAATCTTTACTAAATAAAGTCGTATCATACATTAAATATGGCAAGGAATTTTGGATTCGTTTAAAAGAAAACGGCCAGGAACGTATATTGCCCTTGATGTATGCTTCAGCATTTCCAAACCGTATAAGATGCAAATGTTGAACACACCAATCGAAGAACCGTTGATGTAAGCACTGGTGGTTACAGGAACTGGCCAGTTACTCAAGAAGTATTCTTAGCATAAAAAAAATTGAAACATTGTAAGGCAGAGGCTCTCATGGCATTGCTAGTGAATTATTTAAACATTCTTCTGACCAGATAGTAAACGTCATTCTGATATTGTTTGATAAGTTATTTGACAGTGGCATATTTCTGGAAAACTGGTCTGTATCAGTTATTCTGGCATTCGAGAAAGGTGATGTAAACAATCCCAGTAACTATCGAGGGATTTCTCCGCAGTGATATTAGGAGTAAATTGTCAAAAAATATCATGAATCATAGACTACATGAATGAGTAGGAAAAAAATATGACAGGTGATCACCAAGCAGGCTTTAGAAAAAAATATTCGACTATTAACCTTATGTTTACTTAGCTCTTGCTCTGTCCCTCTCCCCCCCCCCCCCCCCCCCCCTCCTCTATCCTCCCCACTCTCTCAAGCATCTATGGCATAGCCCAAGAGTGTATGAACTGTGAATTTCAGTCAGGTTGGTCGACGACTGTGTGTTTACATGAAATACACCAATGTCCCATGCCGCAGGAATGAGTTTGTCAGTGATAACTGAAATGCTTGGTTTCTTTGCACACCTTGTCCACCTGTAGGAAAAGATCCTAGAGGTGTAGGGTGTGTGCATACAGTAAGTTGGTTGGCAGTGGCATCATGTGTACAGTTGACAGTCGACAAGGTTCACAGGATGTCCAATGCTACAGTGCATTATCACTGTATATGATACTATTTGAATCATAGACTACGTGAATGAGTAGAAGAAAATATCACAGGTGACCATCAAGCAGGCTTTAAAATAGGTGATTCGACTACTAACCATATGTTTACTTAGCTCTCCGTCTCTCCTTTCTCTCTCCTTCCCCTTTCTTTTCCCTCTCCCTCCCTCTCCATCTGTCTCTCCACCACCACCACCCTCTCTCTCTCTCAAGCATTTATGGAATATCCTAAAGAGTGTATGAACTGTGAATTTCAGCAAGTTGGTCATAGACGGCATGTGCACAGCAATTACTTTGCCAGTGATGACTAAAATCCTTGGTTTCTTTGCACAAGTTGCCACCTGTAGGGAAAGATCCTAGGGGTGTCCTCAGTGTGCATACAATACGTTTGGTCGGCACTGGCATCGTGTGCACAGTTGACAGTCGACAAGGTTCACATGATGTCCAATGCTACAGTGCATTATCAGTGTATATACTATTTTCATACTCCATTCACTATTTCCTGTATTTGAGAGAAAAGGACTTTAGGGAGGGTGAGACAGTCATGCAGTAATCGTTAATTGGATGCACGGGTACCACATTTGTAGCAGCAGAAGAGGTGTAAGTCCAGTCTGTACAGCATTTTGGCACTGACGTGTGCACAGGCCACAGGCACCACGTCTGATGTAAAGCTCTACCAGGCATTTGCTGATTAACCCATTGTCGGTGTGCGGTGCACCAGTCTATATCACACAGGAGAAAAAAAGTACTCGCCTTGATAATGAAACACTTCAAGCGACTTTTGTCGGAGAGGAAACGCATGTTACACACAGAATAGAAAATGGAGCTTACCAGGCCACACGTATTAGTCAGGAGAACCTTGAACAGAACTGGATGTAATGAGAGGGTGGAGGGGAAGGCAAGGTGATGGGTGGATAATACATTAACTTGTAAGATGATTTCCAGGAACAGATCAGAAAGTGTTCACACTGTGTATGCAGTGAGAGGAGTGTGAGGTACGTGCACAGGGTACAGACACTATAGCTATGTCCAGCGCTACAGACCATTCATTTATTTACTTGTTCTTCACTGTAGTGTGCGCTACGCTCTATATACAGACAAATAGTGCTTGACTGTAATGTTGCCCTCAATTGTCCTTATTCATGTCTGCCTATTCCTTGCCCTACCAGCCCCACCCCGAACTGTGCGGCCTTTGACCTCTCCACCCCTCTCTTTCCCTCCCCCCCTCTCCCTTTTGCCTCCCCCTCCTGTCTCTCTCTCTCTCTCTCTCTCTCTCTCTCTCTCTCTCCTCTCTCTCTCTCTCTCTCTCTCTCCTTCCTATCTGAGTTCAGTAAATTTCTACTGAATAAACTCGTGTCGTCTCTAAAACGTCAAAAATTAAATTTCGCTCAAAAGAACCCCCCCCTCTCTCTCTCTCTCTCTCTCTCTCTCTCTCTCTCTGTCTAGCTCTCTCTCTCTCTCTCTCACTCCCCCTCTCCCTCCCCCTCCCCTCCCCCCCCCTCCCATCTCAAAGTGGCTGTGAAATAGCCTGAGTATATAAATTTTGAATTTCAGCAAGTTGGTCAACGCCGGCGTGTGCACACGTAATGCATTGATGTCCAGTGCTGCTGGAATTAGTTTTTCAGTGATGATTAACATCCTTGGTTTCTTTGCACAAGTTGTACACCTGTAGGGAAAGATCCTAGAGGTGTCCTCAGTGTGCATACAATAAATTGGCCGGCAGCGGCATCATGTGCACAGTTGACAGTCGACAAGGTTCACATGATGTCCAATGCTGCAGTGCATTATCAGTGTATATACTATTTTATACTCCATTATTTCCTGTATTTGAGAGAAAAGGACATTAGGGAGGGTGAGACAGTCATGGAGTTATCGATAACCGATTCCACACAGGTACCACCTCTGTAGCAGAAGAAAAGGTGCAAGTCCCGTCCACACAGCATTTTGGCACTGCCGTGTGTGCAGGCCTCAGGCACCACGTCTGATGTAAAGCTCTACCAGGCATTCGCTGATTAACCCGTTGTCAGTGTGCAGTGCGCCACTTTATACATCACAGGAGAAGAAAGTAGTCGCCTTCGGAATGAAACACTTTAAGTGACTTTTGTTGGCGAGAAAACGCATATAACGCACAGAATTGAAAATGGAGCCTACCAGGCAATGAGAGGATGGAGGGGAAGGCAAGACTATGGGTGGATAAGACATTAACTTGGTGTAAGAACAACACTTCTAGGAACAGATCAGAAAGTGTTCACACTGTGTATACATTGAGTGGAGTGTGAAGTACGTGCACAGTGTAGAGACACTATAGTAGTAACGTCCAGTGCTACAAACCATTCACTTATTTACTTGTTCTTCTCTGTGGAGTGCACTGCTCTATATTTCCAGACAAATCGTGCTAAATTGCAATGTTCCTCTCATTTCCCCCTTGTCCATGTCTGCTTACTCCTTGCTCTGCACAAATACCATCCTCAAACCGTGCATTTAACTCTCCACCCCTCTTCTCTCTCTTCTCCTTCCCCCTTCCTCCCCCACCACTCTATCTCTTGCTCTGCCTTTCAGTCTCTCTCTGTCTCTGTCTCTCTTTCTCTCTCTCTCTCTTTTCTGAGTTTAATAAATCTTTACTAAATGAATTCATATCATATATTAAGTATCACAAGGAATTTTGGAATTTCATTTAAAGAAAACGCCAAGAACCTATTATTATCCTTGATGTATGGCTTCAGCATTTCCAAACCTTATAAGATGCAAATGTTGAACACGCCAATCGAAGAACCGTTTGATGTAAGCACTGGTGGTTACAGGAACTGGTCAATTACTCAAGAAGTATTCTTAAAATAAAAAAATTGAAACATTGTAAGGCAGAGGCTCTCATGGCATTGCTGGTGAATTATTTAAACATTCTCCTGACCAGATAGTAAACGTCATTCTGATATTTAAGTTATTTGATGGTGGTATATTTCTGGAAAACTGGTCTGTATCAGTTATTCTGGCGTTGCAAGAAAGGTGATGTAAATAATCCCAGTAACTATCGAGGGGTTTCTCCGCAGTGATATTGGTAGTAAATTGTCAAAAATGTCATGAATCATAGACTACATGAATGAGTAGTAAAAAATATATATTTCACGTGATCACCAAGCAGGCTTTAGGAAAAGTTATTCGACTATTAACCTTATGTTTACTTAGCTCTTGCTCTGTCTCTCTTTCTCCTCCCCGTCCCTCCCCCCCCTTTCTCCACCCCCCCCCCCCCCCCCCCACTCTCTCAAGCATCTATGGCATAGCCCAAGAGCGTATGAACTGTGAATTTCAGTCAAGTTGGTCGACGACTGTGTGTTTTACATGAAATGCACCAATGTCCCATGCTGCAGGGAATGTTTGTCAGTGATAACTGAAATGCTTGGTTTCTTTGCACACCTTGTCCACCTGTAGGAAAAGATCCTAGAGGTGTAGGGTGTGTGCATACAGTAAGTTGGTTGGCAGTGGCATCATGTGTACAGTTGACAGTCAAGGTTCACAGGATGTCTAATGCTACAGTGCATTATCACTGTATATGATACTATTTGAATCATAGACTACGTGAATGAGTAGAAGAAAATATCACAGGTGACCATCAAGCAGGCTTTTGAATAGGTGATTCGACTACTAACCATATGTTTACTTAGCTCTCCCTCTCTCCTTTCTCTCTCCTTTCCCCTTTCTTTCCCTCTCCCTCCCTCTCCATCTGTCTCCTCCACCACCACCACCCCTCTCTCTCTCTCAAGCATTTATGGAATATCCTAAAGAGTGTATGAACTGTGAATTTCAGCAAGTTGGTCATTGACGGCATGTGCACAGCAATTACTTTGCCAGTGATGACTAAAATCCTTGGTTTCTTTGCACAAGTTGCCACCTGTAGGGAAAGATCCTAGGGGTGTCCTCAGTGTGCATACAATACGTTGGTCGGCACTGGCATCGTGTGCACAGTTGACAGTCGACAAGGTTCACATGATGTCCAATGCTACAGTGCGTTATCAGTGTATATACTATTTTCATACTCCATTCACTATTTCCTGTATTTGAGAGAAAAGGACTTTAGGTAGGGTGAGACAGTCATGCAGTAATCGTTAATTGGATGCACGGGTACCACATTTGTAGCAGCAGAAGAGGTGTAAGTCCAGTCTGTACAGCATTTTGGCACTGACGTGTGCACAGGCCACAGGCACCACGTCTGATGTAAAGCTCTACCAGGCATTTGCTGATTAACCCATTGTCGGTGTGCGGTGCACCAGTCTATATCACACGGGAGAAAAAAAGTACTCGCCTTGATAATGAAACACTTCAAGCGACTTTTGTCCGGAGAGGAAACGCATGTTACACACAGAATAGAAAATGGAGCTTACCAGGCCACACGCATTAGTCAGGAGAAGCTTGAACAAAACTGGATGTAATGAGAGGGTGGAGGGAAGGCAAGGCGATGGGTGGATAATACATTAACTTGTAAGATGATTTCCAGGAACAGATCAGAAAGTGTTCACACTGTGTATGCAGTGAGAGGAGTGTGAGGTACGTGCACAGGGTACAGACACTATAGCTATGTCCAGCGCTACAGACCATTCATTTATTTACTTGTTCTTCACTGTAGTGTGCGCTACGCTCTATATACAGACAAATAGTGCTTGACTGTAATGTTGCCCTCAGTTTGTCCTTATTCATGTCTGCCCATTCCTTGCCCTACCAGCCACCACCCCGAACTGTGCGGCCTTTGACCTCTCCACCCCTCTCTTTCCCTCCCCTCTCCCTTTTTTGCCTCCCCCTCCTCTCTCTCTCTGTGTCTGTCTGTCTCTGTCTCTCTCTCTGTCTCTCTGTCTCTGTGTCTCTCTCTCTCTCTCTTCTGTCTATCTCTCTCTCTCTCACTCCCCCTCTCCCTCCCCCTCCCCCTCCCATCTCAAAGTGGCTGTGAAATAGCCTGAGTATATAAATTTTGAATTTCAGCAAGTTGGTCAACGCCGGCGTGTGCACACGTAATGCATTGATGTCCAGTGCTGCTGGAATTAGTTTGTCAGTGATGACTAACATCCTTGGTTTCTTTGCACAAGTTGTACACCTGTAGGGAAAGATCCTAGAGGTGTCCTCAGTGTGCATACAATAAATTGGTCGGCAGCGGGCATCATGTGCACAGTTGACAGTCGACAAGGTTCACATGATGTCCAATGCTACAGTGCATTATCAGTGTATATACTATTTTCATACTCCATTATTTCCTGTATTTGAGAGAAAAGGACATTAGGGAGGGTGAGACAGTCATGGAGTTATCGATAACCGATTCCACAGGTACCACCTCTGTAGCAGAAGAAAAGGTGCAAGTCCCGTCCACACAGCATTTTGGCACTGCCGTGTGTGCAGGCCTCAGGCACCACGTCTGATGTAAAGCTCTACCAGGCATTCGCTGATTAACCCGTTGTCAGTGTGCAGTGCGCCACTTTATACATCACAGGAGAAGAAAGTAGTCGCCTTCGGAATGAAACACTTTAAGTGACTTTTGTTGGC
>JADBJO010025258.1:5000-17500 GCA_016801955.1 Conus betulinus
GAAAAATCACAGGCAAACCAAATCTCCATTATCAAGACTGTGACTTGTGAAAGATGTATAAAAAAAAACGGAATGCGTGTATTGGCCCAGTCTGTCATTCAATAGTCAAGAGGAGCATCTAGAAACAAAGACACATATCTATACAGAGAAAGAGAACATAAGGTAGCATACGGAAGAAGTAGACACTGTTTTTCTCTTCTGATACCCCGCGCTCACCCACAAAAGAACAAAAACAAGATGCAAAGCATATAAAAGTACTCCCAGTTTATCTTGAATACGCGTGTAAAAAAAACGTCATAATTAAACATGAGCCATAATGTATTTCGTCACTGAGATAAGAAATCGGCCAATAACTTTCTGAGATATTCCATAAAGAAGAAAAACCGTTTTGAGCCGTTATAGCCTTTAGTAACGGCTATTGTGGTAGAAGAAAACATTGGGCATAATCCGTGACCCATAATGAACATACCCACAAATTTTCAGAAAGATTGGTCCAGAAGTTTTGTCTGGAGCGAATGTAACACATTTTGACCAGGCACAGACACTCGGACAGACAGATCGACAGCATTTCTTAGTTCCCATTGTAAAATACTCCCTGATGTATAAGAATAGAGGAAAAAAAAAAAAAAAAAAGAAAACAAAACAAAAAATCACTCCTTGGATAGAACAACTTCGCTTCCACACCACCTGAGTTGCGCACAACTCGGAATTATTGGCGGCTATTATTTATATAACAGTGGGAAAACATCACTATGATTTCTCTCTGGTGGCTGGCACAAGAATACACACAATCACTTAATTAATTTTTATCTTTCTTGATTTAGTGGTTTGATATGTTGCACTGAAACTAAATGTTTAGGTTCTTACTTGTTGTGAAATATTTATGTCAGACATCAGTCAGTACTATCATAATTTAATTCATTTCTAAATGAAAGTTACAACTCGCCAGGCTTTTTTTTCCATGTGCATGTACAGTGCATGGAGTTTGCATTAAAACTGTGTCTCTCTTTTTCACTTTCCTTTATTACTTTTTGAACTTCTTCTTTTCCGCCTATAGTTTCTAGCTATGTATCCAATCATAATTTACCGATGAAATTTTTGCTGTACATACTTTGATTATGTAATTAGAATGCAGAGACAAGAAGGGAAATAACTCCATGTGTATTTCCAGCTCAGCGTATTACGAGCCTAATTGATCCAGTGTAGCTTGAAAAAACTACACTGGATCAATTAGGCTCGTAATAATAATGTAATCAATCGAAGCGAAGTTTGTTTGCAATTTTTGGTAACGAAAAAGGACGACGAAACTCACACTCTCCAGTACATCTATAGTTTTTTTTGTTTCAGGTTAAACACAGGCTGAAGCGACTGACTATCCGAACATATGAATAGTCACAATGGGAATAAGGGAGATAACATATGTTCTGAATACTTTAGTATCAAAACTGAGTTCCCTCCCTTGTTCTGTTTGAGTAAAATCCTACTCCTCCACCCCCCCTCCCTCTCTCTCTCTCTCTCTCTCTCTCTCTCTCTCTCTGCTTAAAGTATATCATATTTTTTAAAGCAGTGTGTGTAATAAAGTGTGTGTGTGTGTGTGTGTGTGTGTGTGTGTGTGTGTGTGTGTGTGTGTGTGTGTGTGTGTGTGTTGGTTTGTTCATTCCTTTGAATCACATGTTTAAACAAAAGAAGCCAGTGTTGCTTGATAGAGACAGTTTCTCATTGTGTGGTAAACTTTGACATGATTATTTTCTTTTCTGACTCTGCCCCTTGCCATAGTCGAGAACATTGCCATTATCATGCTGTAAATGCACAAAGTGTGTCTGTTCACTCCATTGTTTTTAACATTGTTGCTGGAAATACGAGCCAAGAAGGATAAAACATATTTCCATGCCGAGAACATCATCAATAATTTTTTCGACATATAATAGTGCTTTCACGTCAGTTTATAATCTGATAAATACCTATAAAGCAATGGTTTTGTTATAAAATATATGTATTCTGACTAAAACAGTACACAGAATTGTATGCCCAGATATGAGATACATACACAGACACATGAACTGACATACATATATGCTAGCAAGTGGACATACACATAAGAACATGCACGCATGCAACCATGCTCACACACACACACACACACACACACACACACACACACACACACACACACACACACACACACACACACACACACACTGACATGATAGCACACACACATGCATGCGCATGCATGCACTAACACACTTCAAATAGTTGAAAGGGGGAAAATTTGATGACAAAGCATGAGCACACACATAACATAAGTTGAAAGGGAAATGGAAGAAAAACCACAGGTAAACAAAATCTCCATCACGAAGACTGTGACTTATGAAACATTGGGCATAATCCATGACCCATAATGAAGATAACTACATATTTTCAGACAGATTGGTTCAGAATTGTCTGGAGCGAGTGTAACACATTTTGACCAGGAACAGACACACAGACAGACAGAATTTCTTCGTTTCCGTTGTAAAGTACTCCCTGATATATAAGAACGGGGAATTAAAAAAAAAAAAAATCGTGACATTCCTTTCGCACACTTTCGTTTCCACTCCTTTCGAGTTGCGCACAACTCCGTTACATTCGAAAGCTATTTATTTATATAACAGCAGGAAAACAATGCTACATTTCTCTCTGGTGGCTTGCTCAAAAATACATAATAATTTAACTTAATTTTATTCCTTGTTGACATAGTGGTATGATATCTTGCACTGGAAACTAAATATTTAGGTTTTTACTTGTTGTGAAATATTTATGTCAGAAACTAAGCAGTACTATCAAAATTTAATTCATTTCTAAATGAAAGTTACAACTCGCCAGGCTTTTTTTTCCATGTGCATGTACAGTGCATGGAGTTTGCATTAAAACTGTGTCTCTCTGTTTCATTTCTTTCCTTTTCATCACGTTTAGTACTTCTTCTTTTCCCCCTATAGTTTCTAGCTATGTATCTTACCATAATTTACCGATTGAATCTTTTCCAGTATATACTTATATGTGAATTAAAATGCAGAGACAACAAGGGAAATAACTCCATGTGTATTTCCAGCCCAGGGTATTACGAGCCTAACCGATCCAGTGTAGCTTGAAAAAGCTTATTGGATCAATTAGGCTCGTCATAATAATGTAATCAATCGATGAGAAAATTATTTGCAATTTCATGTAACGAAAAGGACGACGAAACTCACACTTTCCAGTGCATCTATAGGTATTTGTTTCAGGTTAAACACAGTCTGAAGAGACTGACTATCCGAACACATGAATAGTCACAATGGGAATAGGGGAGATAACATGTTCTGAATAGTTCAGTATCAAAACTCAGTTCCCTCCCTTGTTCTGTTTGAGTAAATCCTACTCCTACTCCTCCTCTCTCTCTCTCTCTCTCTCTCTCTCTGCTTAAAGTATATCATATTTTTTACAAGCAGTGTGTGTAATAAAGTGTGTGTGTGTGTGTGTGTGTGTGTGTGTGTGTGTGTGTGTGTGTGTGTGTGTGTGTGTGTGTGATTTGTTCATTCCTTTTTGAATCACATGTTTAAACAAAGAAGCCAGTGTTGCTTGATAGAGACAGTTTCTCATTGTGTGGTAAACTTTGACATGATTATTTTCTTGTCTGACTTTGCCCCTTGCCATAGTCGAGAACATTGCCATTATCATGCTGTAAATGCACAAAAGTGTGTGTCTGTTCACTCCATTGTTTTAACATTGTTGCTGAAAATACGAGCCAAGAAGGATAAAACATATTTCCATGCCAAGAACATCATCAATAATTTTTTTCAACATATAATAGTGCTTTCACGTCGGTTTATAATCTGATAAATACCTATAAAGCAATGGTTTTGTTATAAATATATGTATTCTGACTAAAACAGTATACAGAATTGTATGCCCATATATGAGATACATACACAGACAATGAACTGACATACATATATGCTAGCAAGTGGACATACACATAAGAACATGCACGCATGCAACCATGCTCACACACACACACACACACACACACACACACACACACACACACACACACACACACACACACACACACTGACATGATAGCACACACACATGCATGCGCATGCATGCACTTAACACACTTCAAATAGTTGAAAGGGAAATTTGATGACAAGCATGAGCACACACATAACATAAGTTGAAAGGGAAATTGGAAGAAAAACCACAGGTAAACAAAAATCTCATCACGAAGACTGTGACTTATGAAACATTGGGCATAATCCGTGACCCATAATGAAGATAACTACATATTTTCAGACAGATTGGTTCAGAAGTTTTGTCTGGAGCGAGTGTAACACATTTTGACCAGGAACAGACACACAGACAGACAGAATTTCTTCGTTCCCATTGTAAAGTACTCCCTGATCTATAAGAACGGGGAATTTAAAAAAAAAAAATCGTGACATTCTTTCACTCACTTTCGTTTCCACTCCTTTCGAGTTGCGCACACAACCCGTTGTTTTGAAACGCTATTTATTTATATAACAGCAGGAAAACATTGCTACCATTTCTCTCTGGTGGCTGACTCAAAAATACATAATAATTTAACTTAATTTTATTCCTTGTTGACATAGTGGTATGATATCTTGCACTGGAAACTAAATATTTAGGTTTTTACTTGTTTGTGAATATTTATGTCAGAAACTAAGCAGTACTATCAAAATTTAATTCATTTCTAAATGAAAGTTACAACTCGCCAGGCTTTTTTTTTCCATGTGCATGTACAGTGCATGGAGTTTGCATTAAAACTGTGTCTCTCTGTTTCATTTCTTTCCTTTTCACCACGTTTAGAACTTCTTCTTTTCCCCCTATAGTTTCTAGCTATGTATCTTATCATAATTTACCGATTGAATCTTTGCAGTACATACTTATATGTGAATTAAAATGCAGAGACAACAAGGGAAATAACTCCATGTGTATTTCCAGCCCAGCGTATTACGAGCCTAACTGATCCAGTGTAGCTTGAAAAAGCTTACTGGATCAATTAGGCTCGTCATAATAATGTAATCAATCGAAGAGAAAATTATTTGCAATTTTTTGTAACGAAAAGGACGACGAAACTCACACTTTCCAGTGCATCTATAGGTATTTGTTTCAGGTTAAACACAGTCTGAAGAGACTGACTATCCGAACACACATGAATAGTCACAATGGGAATAGGGGAGATAACATATGTTCTGAATAGTTCAGTATCAAAACTGAGTTCCCTCCCTTGTTCTGTTTGAGTAAAATCCTACTCCTCCTCCCCCCCCTCTCTCTCTCTCTCTCTCTCTCTCTCTGCTTAAAGTATATCATATTTTTTACAAGCAGTGTGTGTAATTTTTTGTGTGTGTGTGTGTGTGTGTGTGTGTGTGTGTGTGTGTGTGTGTGTGTGTGTGTGTGTGTGTGTGTGTGTGTGTGTGTGTGTGTTAATGATTGTTCATTCCTTTTTGAATCACATGTTTAAACAAAAGAAGCCAGTGTTGCTTGATAGAGACAGTTTCTCACTGTGTGGTAAACTTTGACATGATTATTTTCTTGTCTGACTCTGCCCCTTGCCATAGTCGAGAACATTGCCATTATCATGCTGTAAATGCACAAAAGTGTGTCTGTTCACTCCATTGTTTTAACATTGTTGCTGAAAATACGAGCCAAGAAGGATAAAACATATTTCCATGCCAAGAACATCATCAATAATTTTTTCGACAATAATAGTGCTTTCACGTCAGTTTATATAATCTGATAAATACCTATAAAGCAATGGTTTTGTTATAAATATATGTATTCTGACTAAAAACAGTACACAGAATTGTATGCCCAGATATGAGATACATACACAGACACATGAACTGACATACATATATGCTAGCAAGTGGACATACACATAAGAACATGCACGCATGCAACCATGCTCACACACACACACACACACACACACACACACACACACACACACACACACACACACACACACACACTGACATGATACACACACACATGCATGCGCATGCATGCACTAACACACTTCAAATAGTTGAAAGGGGAATTTGATGACAAAGCATGAGCACACACATAACATAAGTTGAAAGGGAAATTGGAAGAAAAACCACAGGTAAACAAAATCTCCATCACGAAGACTGTGACTTATGAAACATCGGGCATAATCCGTGACCCATAATGAAGATAACTACATATTTTCAGACAGATTGGTTCAGAAGTTTTGTCTGGAGCGAGTGTAACACATTTTGACCAGGAACAGACACACAGACAGACAGAATTTCTTCGTTCCCATTGTAAAGTACTCCCTGATATATAAGAAACGGGAAATAAAAAAAAAAAAATCGTGACATTCCTTCGCACACTTTCGTTTCCACTCCTTTCGAGTTGCGCACAACTCTGTTTATTTCAAAAGCTATTTATTTTATATAACAGCAGGAAAACATTGCTACCATTTCTCTCTGGTGGCTTGCTCAAAATACATAATAATTTAACTTAATTTTATTCCTTGTTGACATAGTGGTATGATATCTTGCACTGGAAACTAAATATTTAGGTTTTTACTTGTTGTGAAATATTTATGTCAGAAACTAAGCAGTACTATCAAAATTTAATTCATTTCTAAATGAAAGTTACAACTCGCCAGGCTTTTTTTTCCATGTGCATGTACAGTGCATGGAGTTTGCATTAAAACTGTGTCTCTCTGTTTCATTTCTTTCCTTTTCATCACGTTTTAGAACTTCTTCTTTCCCCCTATAGTTTCTAGCTATGTATCTTATCATAATTTACTGATTGAATCTTTTGCAGTACATACTTATATGTGAATTAAAATGCAGAGACAACAAGGGAAATAACTCCATGTGTATTTCCAGCCCAGCGTATTACGAGCCTAACTGATCCAGTGTAGCTTGAAAAAGCTTACTGGATCAATTAGGCTCGTCATAATAATGTAATCAATCGAAGAGAAAATTATTTGCAATTTTTTGTAACGAAAAGGACGACGAAACTCACACTTTCCAGTGCATCTATAGGTATTTGTTTCAGGTTAAACACAGTCTGAAGAGACTGACTATCCGAACAGATGAATAGTCACAATGGGAATAGGGGAGATAACATATGTTCTGAATAGTTCAGTATCAAAACTGAGTTCCCTCCCTTGTTCTGTTTGAGTAAAATCCTGTGTGAGTACCCCCCTCTCTCTCTCTCTCTCTGCTTAAAGTATATCATATTTTTTACAAGCAGTGTGTGTAATAAAGTGTGTGTGTGTGTGTGTGTGTGTGTGTGTGTGTGTGTGTGTGTGTGTGTGTGTGTGTGTGTGTGTGTGTGTGTGTGTGTGTGTTTAATGATTTGTTCATTCCTTTTTGAATCACATGTTTAAAAAAAAGAAGCCAGTGTTGCTTGATAGAGACAGTTTCTCATTGTGTGGTAAACTTTGACATGATTATTTTCTTGTCTGACTCTGCCCCTTGCCATAGTCGAGAACATTGCCATTATCATGCTGTAAATGCACAAAAGTGTGTCTGTTCACTCCATTGTTTTAACATTGTTGCTGAAATACGAGCCAAGAAGGATAAAACATATTTCCATGCCAAGAACATCATCAATAATTTTTTTCGACAAATAATAGTGCTTTCACGTTGGTTTATAATCTGATAAATACCTATAAAGCAATGGTTTTGTTATAAATATATGTATTCTGACTAAAACAGTACACAGAATTGTATGCCCAGATATAAGATACATACACAGACACATGAACTGACATACATATATGCTAGCAAGTGGACATACACATAAGAACATGCACGCATGCAACCATGCTCACACACACACACACACACACACACACACACACACACACACACACACACACACACACACACACACACACTGACATGATAGCACACACACATGCATGCGCATGCATGCACTAACACACTTCAAATAGTTGAAAGGGAAATTTGATGACAAAGCATGAGCACACACATAACATAAGTTGAAAGGGAAATTGGAAGAAAAACCACAGGTAAACAAAATCTCCATCACGAAGACTGTGACTTATGAAACATTGGGCATAATCCGTGACCCATAATGAAATAACTACATATTTTCAGACAGATTGGTTCAGAAGTTTTGTCTGGAGCGAGTGTAACACATTTTGACCAGGAACAGACACACAGACAGACAGAATTTCTTCGTTCCCATTGTAAAGTACTCCCTGATATATAAGAACGGGAAATTAAAAAAAAAAAATCGTGACATTCTTCGCACACTTTCGTTTCCACTCCTTTCGAGTTGCGCACAACTCCATTACGTTCAACGCTATTTATTTATATAACAGCAGGAAAACATTGCTACCATTTCTCTCTGGTGGCTGACTCAAAAATACATAATAATTTAACTTAATTTTATTCCTTGTTGACATAGTGGTATGATATCTTGCACTGGAAACTAATATTTAGGTTTTTACTTGTTGTGAAATATTTATGTCAGAAACTAAGCAGTACTATCAAAATTTAATTCATTTCTAAATGAAAGTTACAACTCGCCAGGCTTTTTTTTTCCATGTGCATGTACAGTGCATGGAGTTTGCATTAAAACTGTGTCTCTCTGTTTCATTTCTTTCCTTTTTCACCACGTTTAGAAACTTCTTCTTTCCCCCTATAGTTTCTAGCTATGTATCTTATCATAATTTACCGATTGAATCTTTGCAGTACATACTTATATGTGAATTAAAATGCAGAGACAACAAGGGAAATAACTCCATGTGTATTTCCAGCCCAGCGTATTACGAGCCTAACTGATCCAGTGTAGCTTGAAAAAGCTTACTGGATCAATTAGGCTCGTCATAATAATGTAATCAATCGAAGAGAAAATTATTTGCAATTTTTTGTAACGAAAAGGACGACGAAACTCACACTTTCCAGTGCATCTATAGGTATTTGTTTCAGGTTAAACACAGTCTGAAGAGATTGACTATCCGAACAGATGAATAGTCACAATGGGAATAGGGGAGATAACATATGTTCTGAATAGTTCAGTATCAAAACTGAGTTCCCTCCCTTGTTCTGTTTGAAGTAAAATGTACTCCTCCACCCCTCTCTCTCTCTCTCTCTCTGTGCTTAAAGTATATCATATTTTTTACAAGCAGTGTGTGTAATAAAGTGTGTGTGTGTGTGTGTGTGTGTGTGTGTGTGTGTGTGTGTGTGTGTGTGTGTGTGTGTGTGTGTGTGTGTGCGTGTGTGTGTGTTTAATGATTTGTTCATTCCTTTTTCAATCACATGTTTAAAAAAAAGAAGCCAGTGTTGCTTGATAGAGACAGTTTCTCACTGTGTGGTAAACTTTGACATGATTATTTTCTTGTCTGACTCTGCCCCTTGCCATAGTCGAGAACATTGCCATTATCATGCTGTAAATGCACAAAAGTGTGTCTGTTCACTCCATTGTTTTAACATTGTTGCTGAAAATACGAGCCAAGAAGGATAAAACATATTTCCATGCCAAGAACATCATCAATAATTTTTTCGACAAATAATAGTGCTTTCACGTCAGTTATAATCTGATAAATACCTATAAAGCAATGGTTTTGTTATAAATATAATGTATTCTGACTAAAACAGTACACAGAATTGTATGCCCAGATATGAGATACATACACAGACACATGAACTGACATACATATATGCTAGCAAGTGGACATACACATAAGAACATGCACGCATGCAACCATGCTCTCACACACACACACACACACACACACACACACACACACACACACACACACTGACATGATAGCACACACACACATGCATGCGCATGCATGCACTAACACACTTCAAATAGTTGAAAGGGAAATTTGATGACAAAGCATGAGCACACACATAACATAAGTTGAAAGGGAAATGGAAGAAAAACCACAGGTAAACAAAATCTCCATCATGAAGACTGTGACTTATGAAACATCGGGCACAATCCGTGACCCATAATGAAGATACCTACATATTTTCAGACAGATTGGTTCAGAAGTTTTGTCTGGAGCGAGTGTAACACATTTTGACCAGGAACAGACACACAGACAGACAGAATTTCTTCGTTCCCGTTGTAAAGTACTCCCTGATATATAAGAACGGGGAATTAAAAAAAAAAAAAAAAAAAATCGTGACATTCCTTCGCACACTTTTTTTTCCACTCCTTTCGAGTTGCGCACAACTCCATTACGTTCAAAAGCTATTTATTTATATAACAGCAGGAAAACATTGCTACCATTTCTCTCTGGTGGCTGACTCAAAAATACATAATAATTTAACTTAATTTTATTCCTTGTTGACATAGTGGTATGATATCTTGCACTGGAAATTAAATATTTAGGTTTTTACTTGTTGTGAAATATTTATGTCAGAAAAGCAAGCAGTACTATCAAAATTTAATTCATTTCTAAATGAAAGTTACAACTCGCCAGCTTTTTTTTTTTCCATGTGCATGTACAGTGCATGGAGTTTGCATTAAAACTGTGTCTCTCTGTTTCATTTCTTTCCTTTTCATCACGTTTTGAACTTCTTCTTTTCCCCCTATAGTTTCTAGCTATGTATCTAATCATAATTTACTGATTGAATCTTTGCAGTACATATTTATATGTGAATTAAAATGCAGAGACAACAAGGGAAATAACTCCATGTGTATTTCCAGCCCAGCGTATTACGAGCCTAACTGATCCAGTGTAGCTTGAAAAAGCTTACTGGATCAATTAGGCTCGTCATAATAATGTAATCAATCGAAGAGAAATTTATTTGCAATTTTTTGTAACGGAGAGGACGACGAAACTCACACTTTCCAGTGCACCTATAATATTTGTTTCAGGTTAAACACAGTCTGAAGAGACTGACTATCCGAACAGATGAATAGTCACAATGGCAATAAGGGAGATAACATATGTTCTGAATAGTTCAGTATCAAAACTGAGTTCCCTCCGTTGTTCTGTTTGAGTAAAATCCTACTACTCCTCTCTCTCTCTCTCTCTCTCTCTCTCTCTCTCTCTCTCTCTCTCTCTCTCTCTCTATATCATCTTTTTCTCTCTGTCTCTCTCTGTGCTTAAAGTATGTGTATTTTTTACAAGCAGTATGTGTGTGTGTGTGTGTGTGTGTGTGTGTGTGTGTGTGTGTGTGTGTGTGTGTGTGTGTGTGTGTGTGTGTGTGTGTGTGTGTGTGTGTGTGTAATGATTTGTTCATTTCCTTTTTCAATCACATGTTTAAACAAAAGAAGCCAGTGTTGCTTGATAGAGACAGTTTCTCATTGTGTGGTAAACTTTGACATGATTATTTTCTTGTCTGAGTCTGCTCCTTGCCATAGTCGCGACACATTAATAAAGGAGATATGCAAGGGGGGTACTTCTGGGACCGGCCCAAAAGTACTCCCCTAAAGTTTATTCAGACTATATTTCAATGTTGGTTCAAAGAGAATGTCCATGTATGAGTTTATAACCAGTAAATAGCAACCTTGATCACATTAATAAAGGAGATATGCAAGGGGTTACTTCTGGGACCGCCCAGAAGTACTCCCCCTAAAGTTGATTCAGACTTGTTTTCAATGTTGATTCAGGTAGAACGTCAATGTAATAGCTTAAAACCAGTATATAACAAACCTGAACACATTAATAAAGGAGATATGCAAGGGGGTACTTCTGGGACCGGCCCAGAAGTACTCCCCCTAAAGGTGATTTAAACTATATTTTCATGTTGATCAGATAGGATGTCCATGGGTGAGTTTATGACCAGTAAATAACGACTGAGTTATAACCAGTAAATAACGACACAGAACACATTGATAAAGGAGATATGCAAAGGGGTTACCTCTGGGACCGGCCCAGAAGTACTCCCCCTAAAGTTGATTTTGACTCGATTTCAATGTTGATTCAGACAGAATGTCCATGTGTGAGTTTATGACCAGTAAAAAACAACCCTGAACACATTAATAAAGGAGATATGCAAGGGAGGACCGGCCCAGAAGTACTCCCCCTAAAGTTGAAGTAGACTATATTTCCCTGTTGATCCAGGTAGAATATTCATGTATATGAGTTAATAACCAGTAAATAATAACCCTGAACACGTTAATGAAGCATATACAAGGGGGGTACTTCTGGGACCGCCCAGAAGTACTCCCCATAAAGTTAATTCAGAGTGTATTTTAATGTTGATTCTTAATCAATATCCACATAAGTCTTCATAAACTAGAGACAACATCCCTAAGCTCTTTAATACAGAAGATATGAAAAGCTCTTTAATACAGAAGATATGAAAGGGGGGCATTTTTGGGTCTGGTCCCAGAAAGACTCCCCACACGCTACAGAAGTACTCCCGGGAGATACTTCTGGGTCCGCTAAAAAAAAGGGCCCAGTTTTACTCCCGGGAGTAAGTCTGGGCTGGGCCCCAAAGTACTCTCTCTCACCTTCGGGGGGTTACATCTGGAGCCTC
>JADBJO010025259.1:5000-7500 GCA_016801955.1 Conus betulinus
ATTTCCTCAACTATTTTCGTACTAAATTTTTCTTCACTCAGTCAGTCGAACCTTTTAAACTTTTTTTTTTCGTATACTCAGCACGCAAAGGTATTTCTTTCTTTCTTTTTTTTTCTTTTCTTCTCTTTTCAATTTTAATTTTTTATTTTGGGGAAGGGGAAAGGAGGGACATTGGGTGGCAGTGTTACCGTGCTTTCGATGTGAATTATTACGTTAATCCCAAATACACATAACCTTCACCAAAGATAGGGATCAGATTCTTTAATATCGTATAAAAAAAAAGTAAATTCAATGTATTACACACACAGCGTTTGCCCAGTGCAGCTGCATCGTCTGTCTGATACTATAATGGATTCATTTCAGTCCCGGCCCAGTCATTGTGAAACGTTCGAAACCCTTGCTGCCATATACCGGCATTGCCATGTGGTTCCTTGTTCCCTGGATTTCCTTCTTCCAGAATGCAGTGTGACGTGTATGGACAGGTGGGCTTCAGGGTTGAGTTGAAATCGTTTAGCATACAACGTACGTTGTTTGTTTAAAACACATCAAGAAACTAAAAGTTACCTTTTTTCATATACAAGAATCAAGAAACAAGGAAGACAACTTTTGCTTCAGTTGTGCTACAATCACGCCCCCTTGATCCTAAACTGCTTGCAGATTTTTTTTTTTTCATCACAGAGACTGGTTTCCACGTAAGCGTCGTTAGTTTGGGGTTCACTGCCTGGAATTGTTTTTCACCACGGGGGCAAAAGTTACCTCCCTTGTTTGCTGTTTCCCGTCTACATTTGCCCCCCGCCTCATTTGAGATTTTAAAAAACAAACAAAACAACAACAACACAACACACACACACACACACACACACACACACACACACACACACACACACACACACACACACACACAACACGCGAGCGAGCAGGCGTGGTGAAAGAAGACGGTGGTAACGTATTGACCTCGTGAAATGACAAACCATACCTTCAGACTGGAGATAATCCTGGCAGACAGAGGCTGTGGTAAGTCACTGCACATGCAAGTGTTTTGTGGAAGGAACCCAAAACACAACGTCACCCACACACGCACCAGAGTGGAAACAACTGTTCAGCTCTCCACCACACGATTCAACGACGTATGGGAATAATATCAAACCAAACCATGCTGTTCACAGCCCAGCCAACTTCGTGCCCATATCAAGGCTGAACGTGGAACACGTTGAAACGAGAACTCAAAGCCGAGGATCGAACCTGAAAATAAATAAATCCCTGAAAACTGCTGTAAATAAAATAAATGAACGAATAAATAAATAAATGCATACATAAAAATAAACCAACAGATAAATGAGGGGGGAAAAAAATTGAAATAAACCCACTGAATTAAAGCAAGAACGATCTGATCTTGAAACTTGAGTCTCTGTTCGAAGCGAGTTCGTTCGTCTGAGACGAAATCTAGCGCGAAGCTGAACGTAATATTTCTGTCCTGCTGCGAATCTCTTGTGTACACAATCCGGTGTCGTTAGAGACCATACCGAGTGTCTGTGTGTCTGTGTGTATGTGAAAGAGAGTGAGAGAAAGAGAGAGAGAGAGAGTGTGTGTGTGTGTATTGGAAATAACTTCTAACAAGAAGACAGACACCCCCCCCCCCCCCCCCCCCTCCCCCTGCCGCTCAATTTGTTGGCTCAACCAAGGCCAAGAAAACCGGTTTTAGAAGTCTCGCCGCGCTAATAAGTAAAGGCTTCGCCTGACGTTTGTTGACAATGCTCCGACTGCCAAACCTTCGTTGGCTTGCCCTGTCTTTTATTATATATCGACTGACTATACCGTTCAACTTTTCAATGGGACAGGGGGAGACAGGTGTGGGGGCGGGGGGGGTGTGAGGGAGGGGTGAGGGGTGACATTGATTTCTGTTCTGGCGTACGCTTCAATTTGATTCACATGTATGTGCACGTTTTCGGGGAGGAAAGGGTCCTTTAAGGAGAAGAAATCTTAATGGTGATTTTCTTTTTCTGTGAAAAACGAAAAGAGAAAAGGATGTTACTATAATTACCTCCTCTTCTACCTAAAGTAAGCGTACTATTATTCTTACAACTATCACTGTACTTGTGAAAAAGAAGAAAGTGTTAAACGACTACTGTTTCTACTACTGATGCTGTTTGTGGAAAAAAATGATAGTACTATTATTACAACTGCTGTTATTCCTGCTTGCAAACAGGCGAAAAGTGAGAGCAGTAGTTGTCTTTCTCAGCCTCCACTTACTACCACAGATGTTAACGCTTCTACTACTAGTGTGTTGAAGACGAAACATACGAGTGCTACTGGTGTTACAACTGCTAGTTGTCAAGACATTAGAGTACCGTAGCTCATATGTTTAATTTAGCTGCTATATCTATTGCTAGAACCACTCTGAGAGAGAGAGAGAGAGAGAGAGAGAGAGAGAGAGCGAGAGAGAGAGAGAGAGAGAGAGAGAGAGAGAGAATTCAGGACTCAGAAAATCAAGGGATCAAGG
>JADBJO010025259.1:12500-24010 GCA_016801955.1 Conus betulinus
ACCCGCAACCCCAGGATCACGAGTCCAGCGCTCTACCAACTGAGCTATTCCGGCCCCCGTTTTATATGACATCAAGCACATATTTTATCAGGGTATTTTGGTCTTCATGTTTATTAGCAGGTCATTCGGAATTAATAAGCTTTGCGTTCAATGCGATGTGCATTTCAACTTTGTTTGCATGATAACTAAGGGACAAGTAAAATTATTGTGAACAACTTTACGATGATGACGATGTAGTCGTGCCATATCTAAGATTCCAGTACTGAACTTGTTCATGTTTCTATCAAATTTCAGCAAAACATGTTTTTCACAATTTCTGGATTATATATATATATGATAATTTGTTGATTTCCTGACTGTTGATTGCAATTTTGTCACACGGTATCACCAAACACTTTGCAAAACATGTACAAAAAGAAAAAAAAAAAACCCTGTAGCATTGTTTAATGTCTGGTTTAGTCAATGATATATATAAAGCAATTACAACATACAATTTGAAAAATGAAACACTCGTAGTCCAAAACTTTGACCTCAAAAGGTAGATGATGACAAAATGTTTATTCACTTTGTCATATAATACTGAATCACGCATTCGTAACACTTAAACCAATATTCTATATTGCACATTTGAATTGATATGAACAGCGCTGTAAATGAACCCTTTGTCTTTTAATGTGAGAAGCAGCAGCAACCAAACCCACAAATTTAGATTCACAAAGAACAATAGCGTTCCAATTTACACAATTTTAAAAATGGGTGAATTGCTATAAAGTATTAACAATCGTTGCAGAACATACAGCAAAGCATTTCTTGCTTCGCTCGTGGAACTCTTTACAAGCAACAACAACAAAACTAAATCGAGCAGAAAAAAATAAACAGAACTATATTTACAACATTTAAGAACATCTTATCCTCTCCCAGTGCAATGAAAACTTACCTCTGTCGTTACTACGTGGCCACTCCTTCGGAATACAAGGCTATTCGTGTACTCTTTCTTTTCATACTGACCATAAGCTGAAGTCATGACGCTGCATCTGATTGAAAGCTTTGCCGAAACAAAGGCAAACTGTCTGTTTGATAGTGAACAAAGCTCAACAAGATCTGGAGAGAGAGAGAGAGAGAGAGAGAGAGAGAGAGAGAGAGAGAGAGAGAGAGAGAGAGAGAGATTACTTTTATGTCTTCGCACTATCATATCAGCCCTCACATAAGCATGACATAACAATGCATACGTATGAAGTGGATATGGATAATCATGAAGACAATAGACTGTAACAATAAGTTGACTCTGATCCTACTGTGAAAAAGACACACCCGTACTGACTTGGGTGCATAATTCCAACGGATTTGCCGACATGCTCGGAAACCAGCACTCACTGTCATGACTGCATGTCTAAGCTGGTAGCTGAAAAAAAATAATCAGCTGTGCAGATTCATACCTAGCTCAGTTAGGATGATTATGACATGGTGCTGCGATTAACAGGTTGAAGCTAAAGAAAACACGAACAGAACAGTCTGTGTATCAGATCCATCTAGGAAAAAGAAGGCTAAAGAAACCAGAGAGTACAGCCATCATCAAAGAAAGCACAAGATAAGCAGCTAGTTTGCGGGCACACACACACACACACACACACACACACACACACACACACACACACACAGAGAGAGAGAGAGAGAGAGAGAGAGAGAGGAGAGAGAGAGAGAGAGAGAGAGAATCATGACATTATGGAACTAGAGGAAACAGCAAATAGGCGTTTGAGAATAAGCAAGAACTATAGAGGAACAAAAGAGAGCAACGACTTCCATGATGTCCTGAACCCTTCACTCTGATCTGCAACACAACCTGAATGAGTGCGTACGCATGTCACATTTGAATATTTACATTTATATGTGTTAAACTCGGTTCAATCATTTTTTTCCTGATGATGTTGACAAGCTACACACACACACACACACACACACACACACACACACACATACACACACACATACGCGCGCGCGCACGTGCACACACACACACACACACACACACACACACACACACACACACACACACACATATATATATATATATATATATATATATATATATATTGTGGATCCATCCTTGTGTATGGATCTGCACCAATATTTCATAGGATTACACTTAGGCTACATTCTATTTTTCCGCCAAGTTTTGTTTAAAGCGGTTTGGGCAGGTTTGTCTAAAGCGGTTGGGCAGGTTTTGTTTAAAGCGCGTTGGGCAGGTTTTGTTTTAAAGCGGTTGGGCAGGTTCTGTTGAATGCGGTTGGGCGGGTTTTGTGTAAAGCGGTTGGGCAGGTTTTGTTTAAGCGGTTGGGCAGGTTTTGTTTAACGCGGTTAAGCAGGGGGGTTTTGTGTGTGTAAACCTGCTGACAGACAAAACAATGAACGGACACGGATGAAGACATGACATCTTGGTTGGAAATAACAATCCACTGGTGACATTTTGGTCCTTAGCAATACAAGCAATGTCTTACAGAGCAGAAACAAAATAGATCCGGAAAGAAGAATTCACCGACACACATCAGTGATCAAGACCTTCAAGCCAGCTGAAAATGACAGGAGTCAGACACAAATGGTTATCAACCAGTACCATAACATAGACATAAGTATCTTGACAAAAACAACAGAAAATACTAAAAAAAAAAAGGTTGCAGCATCCTATAGCTATATAGGATAGAAACTGTCCCTTTCTTCCTGCAATGTGGATTGAGCACTGCATCGAAGTGTCGTATGAAGAGAGACAATCAAACACTGTCATACCGGACTGTGCTATGAACACTATGCACGAATGTTGAGATGCTCCAGTTTTTCAGGAAGAACTGGAGAAGGTTGTCCACATACTCGAGGGAGACAAGGCACCAAGAGTGAAAAAAAAAAATATGTTATCTGATGCACTAAAGCATGGAGGGCCAGAAATCACCAAGGCACTGGCAATTATTTTAGGAGAATGATAATAGGAAATGAAATAATGGACAAAAGAATGAATGCAGTGCCCAGTGGCCTCTTTGTAAGAAAGTTAACATGACGTTGTGTCACAACTATGGGATTCTTGGTTTTAATTACCCACCCCAGTAAACAATGCTGAAGATCCTCCTGCGAAGATGCAAAGGAAAGTCAAGAAATCATGAAGAAAAGGGAAAGCGTGCACACCAAAAAGTAGAAAGCAGACGCAGATCTTCAGCATCAGACTTCTGATGGTGAAGCATCTACAAATTCAGCGTGATCTCTACCACAACTTCATTGACTTAAGAAAAGCCTTTGACTGTGTTTGGCATAAATGGTGATTGGCAAATCATTAGTAACTTCGAGAAAAGACACCCAGCCCAAGTAATTACAGCATTTTAAAACATTTTAACAATGTACTTTTCCTGAACATAAACCCTGGAGACTATTTCAGACAAATGTGGGACTACACCATGACCGTCTTCTCTCTCCCGTTTTATTTTGTAGTTATCTGAAGAATTCATGCAGGAAGCGTCTGAGGGTCTCAGCACCTTCGTATCTGTTTTCCTGTACATCGACATACAGAACACAGTGGGGTGGGTCTTCACAAACTCACCACCAGTCTGAAAAGGTCAAGAGCATATGGAATGATGAGTCAGTTAAGAAAAAGCAACATGTAGATTAAAAGTCTCTGACGACAAAACGGCGAGGAACAAGGACAGACACTGGGGAAAAAGTGGACTACCTCATAT
Source organism: Conus betulinus (assembly GCA_016801955.1). NCBI lineage: Eukaryota > Metazoa > Mollusca > Gastropoda > Neogastropoda > Conidae > Conus > Conus betulinus. Next base: position 16,217 of record JADBJO010025259.1, read on the forward strand.
ATATTGGGTAACTCATGAACAAGGGTGGTAGAGGCAACATATGTTAAAACGAGGCTAAGTCTGATTATGTACACCTTGTTAAACCTCACGAACATTCCCCTTGTGGGGGAAAGCTTATTTACAGTGACTCTGCAGCTATACAATTGTTGTCGACAGTACATGGTGTCCGTCGTGTGCTGGGTAAGTACAGGAGCCGCACCTTTGGCCATCACTGAGATAACTCCGTAGCATTAAAAGTAATGAGTCGCCACATAACAGTGTGGTATCGAAATTAAACTGAATGTATGTGTGGATATGCACGGGATAGCCGGAACAAGCGATGTTATGATGATATTACAAGACTGGGAGTCACCTGGAAATCCAAACGTGTCTGCTTCCCGATGAATATTCAGCTGTACAGGTCATTGATGATCCCCTCTACCATCACTCCCATCCTTTGGATGGGTACGTAAGCTGCATATTGACAGCAGATACTAAGCGAATAGACATTCCAAGCTTCGTAGCAAAATGTTCATACAACTCTGCAAGGAACCTAAAACAATGACCAGTTGAACATATAGCCTGGCAAACACCTTAACCGTAACCCTGTCTTGAAGCGGAATGTGCGCCGCAATGATGCCGTGCTGAAGACTGAAGAAGTCCTGGGCTGAAAACTGGATCTTTGGACTTCCCACATACCTGTACCTTTTGACGCATGACTAGGGACACAGAGCAGTGGAGAGTTCCGACTGTCCAATCATCATTTAATCAACAAAATCACATGCTCCTACATTTAAACATTCTCGAAGAGGCAAGGTTCTTTCATAGTTCGAATCATACATCAGATTTTATAACACAGCATGGTAGAGAATGACTCGAATGACCAACTATACCTGCCATAGTCATTCATGTAGCTCATAGCCATAGTCATTCATGTAGCTCAGCCATAGTCATCCATGTAGCTCATAGCCATAGTCATCCATGTAGTTCATAGCCATAGTCATTCATGTAGCTCATAGCCCAGCTGACCGCCAGGGGCCTCATCACAGCCGTCCAGCCATAGTCAGGTGCATTTCGTTGTTTCCATCCAATCAGATCACTGAGATATCTTCCAACAAAGGTTTGGTGACTGCTGGCGTCAGTCGTCGGCGTGAAAGTTCAGTTTAGCTCTCCCCTCGTGGGAACTTACGTGTACGTTGTTGATGGTTGGTTGAGCTTTTCTTTTCATAGAATGTCACTGATCCGAAAAGCTTGACCTGCGTGCGTGAACTGAAGGGAGGGCTAAACTACACCTGTGCGTTTTCAGCACCCCCACCCCCTCCACCCCCCATCGCCGTGCTTCTTGAGCAACCCGTTCAGTTTTCTCTGTCAGACAAGTTTTGATGAAAGACGTGTGTCAATCCTCTTCAATACGATCTGTTGAGGCTCCATGACAGGTCTACAGATAAATCAATGCGCGCGTGTGTGTGTGTGTGTGTGTGTGTGTGTGTGTGTGTGTGTGTGTGTGTGTGTAAAATCTCTTGCCCATACTCATAGACATAGGTCAATGGGAATCCTGTTTAATTTTCTTGGCAGCTACACAAATATTGCTAAGGAACCTTTCCACAAACTGCACCGTAGTTCTTGAAAGCCGATACCGTTCCTTCACTGTTTGGGTGTCACAAGCACGACCTTGATCATTCTTTTCAGCCCTGCAATAGAGTTTTTCTTTTTGTATGAACATGCATTTTCCTGGTTCTTGTGTTCAATCTATTATTATTCACACTGTTTTTCTCACCGATAGATTGCGGTTTAATTTTTTAGCATGCACCACTTCATTGTAGTTGAGCAGGCACAGGTCATATGAAAAAAAAAATCACCGCAAAAGCTGACCCGCCCTGTCGAACAGAACCAAGAAATACCACAGGCAGCAGCAAATGATGAGAATGCCACACGTACCGAAGAAGAATCGTGTCGCCTGTATACTGGATGCCCTCCTCGTCTGCAGCATAATGCACAAACGGTGTAGGATGAGTTACCATTTGCTGCTGCTGATGCCGACAACAGATCATTAATACAGTCTTCAAAAAGTTTTCTTTTAACTGCTAATTAATACTGTGCCATGAAAGTAATTAGAGTTATGATTTCATGCTAGCAATCAGGAACCTAATAAGCTGTCGAGTGCTGCATGGCTTTTTGTTGTTGGACGGAAAAAATCTTGCAATTTTCCAAAGCCCAACAGGATGATAAAGGACAAGATTGTGATTGGTGTCCATGATAATACCACCAGAGGCAACTTTCTCCAAATTGAAATGCTAACGTTGCAGAAAGCTGTCAATGTCTACAAGGCGAATGGAACACTGAAATGCTAACGTTGTAGAAAGCTATCAATGTCTACAAGGCGAATGGAACATTGAAATGCTAACGTTGTAGAAAGCTGTCAATGTCTACAAGGCGAATGGAACATTGAAATGCTAACGTTGCAGAAAGCTGTCAATGTCTACAAGGCGAATGGAACATTGAAATGCTGACGCTGCAGAAAGCTGTCAATGTCTAAAGGTGAATGGAACATTCAGAACGTAGACACAACCAGTATCTATCACTGGAAATACAGGGAGAACAAAAATGTGAACAAGTTTGGATTCGAAAGAGAAATTCTGTAGTGAGTTTCTGAGAGTCGAAATTTATAATTTCTTTGAGGCACCAACGGTTGAACGTTCTTCTTTGTCCTTTTTCTGGTTTGTTTGTTGTTGTTTTTTTTACTTGTGTGTTTTTGCATTAAGCATGTTAAAGAAACACAAAACCTGCGATTCGTTAACGTGTTGTGGTAACCAGTGCCACGGCCGTATTGAAAACTTAGAAAAAAAAATGTTCTGCGAGCTGTCTTTAACTGAAGGTCCAGCAGCAAATTAAGTCACAAGTACTATACACTGTGAATAGTGCACGTTGTAGAATGTTGAAGCATGATAACGATGACCCAGCAGCAGTGCACTATAGATGATATAGCACTGTCCGAAGCCTTCAGCGCCTTGAAGTGCCCTGAAGCCAAGTGCGGTAACTGAAAACGCGAAGTGAACGGCAGTACGGGGTCATGTCTTCAGCGTTGTCGTTCTCTGGAGCTGATGAAGCCACGAAGGTGCCGTGCCAGGCAAGTGGTGAGACCTCCAGTCAGCCGCTTCTCTCGTTCACTATCGATGAGAACGAGCATCGCAGCAGCAGAATACCTGGCGCGCGCTGCGGCGGAAGGAGTAGGACATGAGACTGTACAGCACTGGGTTCAAGGCCGAGTTCAGGAAGAACAGCAGCTGGAAACACACCACAAAAACAGCAACTGGAAACACACCACAAAAAACAGCAACTGGAAACACCCAAAAAAGCAACTGGAAACACACCACAAAAACAGCAGCTGGATACACACCACAAAAAAACAGCAGCTGGATACACACCACAAAAACAGCAACTGGAAACACACACCAAAAAAACAGCAGCTGGAAACACACCACAAAAAACAGCAGCTGGAAACACACCACAAAAACAGCAGCTGGATACACACCACAAAAACAGCAGCTAGAAAGACATCATGCTGTCTGTTTGAATCCAATGACTAAGACATTCAAACAACACTTTTATCGTAATATAACATTTTGTAATTTAGTCAGAAGAAAACTTTTAAGAACTGAAAAGGAAGATGGTGTAATTCCGTAATGTAGCAGGTCTACATTTAGGGGAAAAAATTATATCTTAAAAAATAATTGTCTGTGAAAAATGATATCGTAATTTCCGTACGGATTTCATCATCTCGCAAAATATTATAATTTTGATGAAAATTTGTCTAGAAATTCAAATGATGCTAATGCCATAACAGATATCATCAGGGTTTTTTTTTTAATCTAATTTTCTAACACATTACTTGTGCATCAAGAAAAAAAAAATACAGAATTTTAATCACATGTCTCATTAAGGTCATATCTTTTTGAATGAAACTGTATTTCATGTCTTTAATGTGACAGCGTATGTCGGAAATGATCTTTTATAAAAAAAAAAAAAAGTCGGAACACTCAATGTTGGACCTTTATATTCGTCAAAAAGATTTAATACGACCCCCAGCTTACATCAGCGTGGAATAACGTCGCGAGAACAAGATTGTCAAGCTTAACTAAATTTGATATCAACAAATGAAACATTTTTCAGACAGCTAGGGTCGAACATATAGGTAGCATTTAAGAGATACTCGGTATATATGTCTGGATGTCTAATGGAAGATGTTCTGACCCTTTCTATGGGAATACATGAGAAAAAAAAAAATGAGTTCATTCCCGAGTTGCAACGATTATTTATGGAAGTGTATCCTTGAAAATTTGAATCTGACAGTCAAGTTCTGTTCGTCAATCTAACGATGTCTGGGGGTAAAAAGTTTTTTTTTTTAATGATCTCATTTTTGTGTGATTTTGGAAATTCGAACGATGAAATGACAACTGTTGATTCTGGTGGTCGGTCATCAATCTGAATCATGGCTTTTTTTTTTTAGATGGGGGGGGGGGGGGGGGGGGGGGGGGGGTACTGCTGTCTTCGCGGACCAACAGGTCATTCCCATGATGATCCGGACCTTTGACCAAAATGGGCGGTAAGAACATTTAGTTTGTGGGCCTGAGGTTTGATATTTCAAGGGGCGATATGCTGTCAGAGAAATAAGCTTTGTGGACGCTGTGACGTGGTGCCTGGCAACAGACTCTGTCATCACATTGCGTCAGTGCACACATCTCGACGTAAGACTTGTGGAGTTACGTCACGCCAGTCTCTGTCCTGCGAGGTTGGGTTTCACCCATCATTGAGTGACATAAACTTGCGCACATGAAAACAGCCTCTCCTTCACTTTTTATCTTAATCCCACCATTAGCTTCTTCCTGTGCACACACTTCTCTATAAAAATCTGTTTTGTTTGTTTACCCATTGGTAGTTTGTTTGTTACTTATACGACCTCGAGCTTCGACTAGATTCGAGTAAACTATTTTCAGGTATCGATATTTACTTGTAGGACATATAGGCTGCTTAATTTAGCGTTAAAAGCTTCAACAACTACTATCTCAAATGTTGTATGAAATCAACCTGTGCGTAAGTACAGCTGTAATGCACATCCCCTTGATAATTCCATGCTAGTCATACTTCTATATACAGCCAGTGTCCATATGAGCAAAGGACTTGTTGTTTTCTCCCGGCGAGGATTTTAAGTTTTTCGTGGTGCAAGAAAAAAAAAGTTACCAGCCTGGCCTTTTGAACTATGCCCCGTTTTTGCCCAGATTTTGCTGTTAAAATTCACAACACGTGTTTTTCTTTTTACCAAAATGCCGCTTCTCATAATTACTGGAGTTATTTGTGAATGCATTCCCTCGCACTTATCCATCAGGTTAAATAGTCTTTTTGTGCACACTTAACCAAATACAGAAAAATATTTAATGTACACATTCCTACATAATCAGACCAATGGCCAACACAGGTTAAAACATTTCAATCAGAGATTTATTTCTGGTGTACCTGGGACACGAAGTCAAGGATGCCGACAGGCGTGTGCACCAGCTGGACTCTCAGGCCATAGCGCAGCAGGAGTCTGACGTGAAAGGGCAGAACGCAGCACGCGAAGACACAGCAGCACGGCAAGCAGAAGTCGGATCACTTTGCGGCGAGCCTGCAGCACACGATGCGCCGTGACCTGGTAGCGGCAGGTAGGGGGCGGTGCTGCCGCCGGCCCCGGAACGGATAGCGTACACCCCGTCCCGCATCCTCCCCGTGTTGATCCCAGGCAGCCTGGCCACACTCCCGCTCACCGCAGGCGTTGAAGGGTTGAGGGGCTTGGTGGAGGACGAGGGTACCCCCCTCTTCGGGTGGTCGAGACAACGCACAGGCTCAGGACCTCGCGCCGGGAAGGACGAGGCAGCGGCGGTGGTGTTGAGGTCCTGAGCAGCCTCGGATCGGCAGGCGAGGAGCAGAGGCCTGCTGACGTCGGGGGCAGCTCCGCAGGGTTCTGCGCCACCTGGGTCTGGACCTGATTTGTGCGCCTTGGACACGGAGCTGGAGCTGCAGCTGGTGTGGCTGGTGTGGCTGGTGATGCTGCTGTTGCGGCTCTCCACGTCTGAGAAAAAATTGTATGACTGGCCGAACTCAGGGACACGCAACATATTTTCATTTTAATGCTGTGCACGAGCATGAAGATGCATTTAAAAAAGTCAAATGTTTCAATCGATGAAGTCAATTTATGCGCCTTTAGTCATACATGGTTTCATCGTATATAAACAGTTCATCTACAAAGTAATTGCTTTGCCAGTAAATAATTTTAAAACGCTCTGTAGCTTATATAGTGCTATGTAAATGTGTATTTCCATTGAATGGAAAAGCAGTTTTTTTCAAGTCATCTAAAATATTAATGACAACATACTAGGAAATCTATGCATCTGAGACGTGGGACTCTGACAGCTGAACGTGAGAGAAGGATTCAGGCATGGGACATGCGATGCTTCCGCAATATCATGGCATCTCATACAAAGACCACATTACCAACTTAGAGGTCCGGACCAGAGTAAGGCAAGTCACTGGACCATACGAAGACCTGTTGTCCACAGTGTGAAAAGAATGAAAAGGAGATAGTACGGCCGTGTATGGGGATCAGCAGGACTTGCCAAAGAGAGACCAAGCTCTAAGCGCTTTTACATCAACACACTCGTTTACACAACGGGCTGCCTACCTGGGTAGTTGCCGACTGAAGAGCTGCCAGATGGCGCTTCATTCAGTCGTTTCCCGTGTCATCCAGTCAGTATCGTTCAATATCGATCACTCATTTTCCTTACTTCCTTCATTCTTTCCATTTCTCACTCAGGGTGCATGCTATGTGTAACGTGTCATCCATACCAACGGCCAAACTGGCCTACTCTTCCGAATGTTGGTGATGGGATTTACGTGTGTATGGGTCTTTGCAGAGAGTTAAATTGCCTCATTCACACACAGCACGTGCATAATGGAAAATACCTGTCCTTAAACTGCAACACCCGATGACAAATCCCTTGACTCAGTACATTCTACTGTGTTACCCTAAGCAAGACTGTGAAATGTCAGGTATAAAACCGCCATCCTTTGATGCTGTATTTCTTTGTGGGTGGGTGTGAAAAAGTAATGGCAACATGCCTTTTTGTAGTAGGTTTCGGATCCAGAAGATTGATTTCATGGTACAAAAACTGATGTTGTATCTCGTGTGTTCGTTAACCACAGGGCATTGTGTCAGCATCTTATCCTACAAAACTGAAAGCGATTCTGAGCGAATGCGGCGATCTATATATTTATACATACACGAATACAAAATCAAGCCAGATTGACTGATTCTGCTTAGGTTACTTATCTAAAGAGCAGAGCACTCCTTCCAGTTGAATGGGTTTTTTTTTTATCTCCTTGCATCCTTGAGGTCTTCAAGCTTATGACTAAACACAAAACTGGAGTATGTCATTTTATGAAATAAATTGATTCAATTTAATCTATCAATCGATTTATGATTAAACACCGCAATGGAGAAAATACCTCATAAGTATGAACTTGTCTTTTTATCTTGATGCCACAATGAACAAAATACCCGAGAAGCCAAAAACACTTACGTTTTGATCTTAACGTCATGAGGGGAAGCATTTCTGATAAGCTTTAGGCTCATCTTTGGCGGGTCATAATCAGATGATGGGTTAAAATGCCTGATAAGTCTGAACTAACGATTGGTCTCCAACGTTGTGGTGATTGAATTGACTGCTCAACTCAGATATTTTGATTTTGATATGGATGCGCGAAGTGGCCGGTAATTGAGAA
>JADBJO010025260.1:0-12500 GCA_016801955.1 Conus betulinus
TTGTGAATGTGAGCAAGGTCCTGTCACGGAATAGTATGGTGAGTGTAGGAAATTCTTGTTGGTTTGGTTTTGTTTAAATTGTGGTTAAATTAAAATATGACATTTTATTGTAGTGTAAGAGTTGTTAAATAGTTGGTATGTGGGTTGGTATTGTGCGAATGAATAATTTTGTGAAGGGCATGTTGTACAATTAGTAATGGGATAATATGTAATTGATTTTAATATTAAATATATTTATTTTAAAGTTGGAAGTTGTAGAATACCAGGGGTTCTGCACTGCTGGAGAGACTGCTGAGACTTTCCTAAAATATTTGTTGTTTACAGGTTATTTGATGGTGGAATTCAGATTGGAGACTAGTATTGTCTTATTGTTTTGATGTTGGAAGGACTGAAAGTATAGCAAGATTAAAGGGATAGGAAGATAATAGGTTATTAGATTGTTGATGGGTTATGGTTTGGGTATTTTCCCATGTTTTTGTTGACTGAGCTGACAATTGGCTTAGTCCATAACCAAAAGAAAGTTAATAGAAACTATATGGAGGAAGCCCCTGTACTTCCAGATTTGCTGTTGTTGCTGTTGCGGTTGCGGTTGGGGTTGCTGTTCATGATGCTGCCATGCGGGTGTCGTTGAAGTGGTGGGTCTCGGCTACGCTACAGTCCGGGTTCTCAAGTTACGCTACTTGGAGGAGGAACTCTGTGTGTGTGTGTGTGCCGGTGAACAGTGGGTTCTGCATCCGAGTTCAAGACATCCTAGGACTGGAGACTACTGCATCTACACTACAGAAAAAAATTAGCTAAGTAAAACTTTGGTCTTTGGACTCTAAGACTATATTGTTGGCTATGATGAGAGCGACTCCGGGTCGCTAGTATTGGTTGTTTATTTTGGTTATGGTGGGGTGCTAAAAAAAAAATTAATGATAAATAAATATTGTGAAATTTAAAGTTTGTGTGGTCACCCTAATTGTGAGAATGTTTGTTTAAATTGTCCTGTTCTATGCTTTAAATCTATTACCTGTTAGAGGTAAACCAAATTCTTGAAGAAGAATACTTTTGCACAGTCTCTTATTGAAATACCCTAGACTACTGTTGGGAGAGTTGTGACAAAAAATGGGGGCTCGTCCGGGATATTGATCCAAGAGGGTCCTGTTATTTTTGCCTACTGCTAGTTAGCAGAAAGTATATTGTGGTTATTTTAGTTGATGATTTGTTGGAATTTGTATTGCAGGGAAGACACTTGGTTTTGTAGTGTTGTTAGGATATATATATATTTTTTTTTTCCTTCTCTGTTGTGCATTTATTTTAGAGTTGGAAAATTTTGTTGTTGGGATGGCAGAAGCTTATCCTACTCCTGAAGTTACTCCAGTGGGTCGTGGCCGTGGTCGCGGTGCTGTTACTGAGGATAGATCTCATCAGTTATTCTTGGAAGTCCTATGGCAAGGTTTAGAATGGAGGGTGAACAGATGGGGTTAACTGGCAGAGAACTTGCTCAGTTTGTTACTGACTGTGAAAACAGATTATTGAGGCAGAAAGAGGTTGAAGCCGAGATAGCTTTGAAAGAGCGAGAACTGCAGCTGAGAATGCAGGCGTCTTCATTTAGTCATGGGGATAGTCAGGAGTTTGAGAGGGTCAAACTTGACATGCCATTTTTTGAAGATGGTGATGATATTGATAGCTATCTTTGTCAGTTCGAACGTCTCGCAAAGTTGCAGGATTGGAAGCCGAGTACTTGGGCAGTGCGATTGGGCGCTTTGTTGAAAGGCAAGTCAAGAGAGGAGAGGTTTATACTGGTTTGTCGGAGGATGAGGTGCACAGTTATACTGTTCTGAAAACTGCTCTGTTAAGGCATTACCAGATTTCAGCGGAGACTTATCGTCACAAATTTCGCAGAGTTCGGAAAGAACCAGGAGAGACTTACCAGCGTTATGTGGCAAAACTGAAGTTGTGGGTGGAAAGGTGGCTACAGTTGTCAGAACGTAGAGCTACTTTTGATGAACTTCTGGATTTAGTGCTCATGGAACAGTTTTGGAGAGTTTGTCGGCGGATTTGGCAACTTTCATCCGGGAGAGAAAACCGAAGTCTGTGCAAGAGGCTGCAGATTTGGCCGAGATATACTCTGAAGCTCACAGGGGAAGGAATGAAGTTAGTAAAGTGGGACTACCTTCTGGTTCAAGGGGTTCAGTAGGCCAGAAACTGGGTTTTTCAAAACCCAGCAAGGAAATCATGTGTCATCACTGCAAGAAAAGGGGACATAAAAAAGTGGATTGTTTTCTTTGGAAAAAAGAAAAGGAAAAATCAGGGATAAAAGCAGTCATTACAACCATGCGACTGGGTTCACATGATTCTAGTCATGTTGATGAATTGTGTCAGGCTTGTTCGGAAAAAAACTTTTGTGCCAAGATGTACGGCTAAAGTTGGGTCAAAGGAAATTGAGGCTTTGAGAGATACAGGGGCAGAACTTTTTGTGGTGAAGAAAGATTTGGTGGCTGAGAATCAGTTGACGGGAGAGACACTGAAAGTCATGTTGGCAGATTCCAGTAGTGGACAGGAACTACCTATTGGGTGGATAGATATTCAGTCTCCATTTTTCACAGGAACTACCAAGGCTGTACTGATGGAAAACCCAGTGGTAGATTTACTCATTGGAAACAAGGCAGTTGGTCGGGATGGAGAGGAAGTGTCTGTACCTGTGTACAAAGCGGGGAAGGAAGTCGGTGTCGGTATTGACTCGGGCTCAGGCAGCGAAACAGAAAAAGCCATTTGTTCCTTTGAAGCCTTCTGCTGAAGCGATAGGAAATGTGAGTCCGGATGAATTGAAGAAGGCTCAACAGAATGACAAAACCTTGGAAAAGTTTTGGGATCTGGCAAAGGAGGGAAAACCTAGAAACTCTGGAAAATCTGGGCAGGTAGTGTTTGAAGAAAGTCAGGGGATACTCTACCGACAGTATATTGGAAAAGATGGTTCATACAAACAGGTTGTTGTACCTGTGTGTTTCCGTCGGGACTTGATGAGGATTGCTCATGAATCATTGATGGGAGGTCACTTGGGAAAAAAAAAGACTCTGAGAGGTGCTGGCAGCAGTTTTTCTGGCCAGGAATTTGTGCTGATGTCAGACGATACTGTCTTTCTTGTGATGTGTGTCAGAAAATGACTCCTAAAGGGAAAACAAAGAAGGTTCCTCTGGTCAGAATGCCATTGATTGACACTCCTTTTCGTAGGGTGGCTATTGATTTGGTTGGTCCTATAATTCCAGCATCTGAAAGTGGGAACCGCTATGTACTGACAGTTGTGGACTATGCTACTCGTTACCCTGAAGCGGTACCTTTGAAGAGTATTGAAGCTGAACGTGTGGCCGAGGCTTTGTTTGAAATCTGGACGAGAGTGGGGCATACCATCTGAAGTGTTGACTGACAGAGGGACTCAATTCACTAGCTCTGTTATGAGTCAGATAAATCGACTTTTGTCTATCAGAGGTCTGACGACAACTCCGTACCATGCACAGTGCAATGGGTTGGTCGAAAGGTTTAATGGTACTCTCAAAACAATGCTGAAGAAGTTGTGTGTGTCAGAGCAGCCAAAACTTTGGGATCGGTTTCTTCCTGCTCTTCTTTTTTTTCGCTTACCGTGAATCTCCTCAGGAAAGTCTTGGATTTTCACCTTTTGAACTTCTGTACGGTCGTACTGTCAGAGGGCCACTCATGGTTTTGAGACAGGCATGGACTGATGAGGAAGCTGCTGATGAAGTCAAAACTACTGCACAATATGTTGTTGATTTGCGGAATCGCATTGAGGAAACTTGCAAACTGGCTCAGGAAAATTTGAAGAAGGCGACCGCTCGATATGCCAAATATTTTGACCGAAAAGCTAGTCCTCGTTCATTCAAACCTGGAAGCAAAGTTCTTTTGTTGTTGTCCCCCAAAACACACAACAAACTTCAGGTCTGTTGGCAGGGTCCATATGAAGTGGTGGAGAGAGTTGGAGAAGCTGACTACAGGGTCAGGGTGGCAGGCAGGGTAAAACTGTATCATGCAAATTTGCTGAAAACAGTATGTTGAGAGGCCAGATGGAGGGAAACAGGAGGCGGTTTCAGCTGTTCAAGTTGCAGTTGTTGTGGAGGAAGGAGGAGAGGATGGACTTGGGAAAGATTTCCGGAAGGTTCCTATGTGTTCACTAGGAAAAGAGGAGTCTTTGGCGGACATCCAGTTTGGTCCGACATTGTCTGATAAACAGAGGCATCAGGCGACTCAGGTAGCTGAGTGTTTTGAAAGGGTCGTGACTGATCTTCCTTTGCAGACTGACTTGGGTGAGTTTGAGTTGAAGCTCCTGGAAACTACTCCTATTAGGGTGAAACAGTACCCGCTGCCTCATTCAAAGCAGACTGTTGTTCGCAAGGAAGTTGAGGAAATGTTAAAGCTTGGGGTGATTGAACCCGGCTTGTTCTCCCTATAGTTCTCCTATAGTTTTGGTGTCAAAGAAGGATGGAAAGGTTCGCTTCTGTGTTGACTACCGGAAATTGAACAGTGTCACCGAGTTTGATACTGAGCCACTTCCAGATACTGAGTATATCTGTTCAGTCAATTGAGCCAGGCCAAATACCTGTCCAAGCTGGATTTATCAAAGGGATACTGGCAGATTCCAATCAAACCAGAGGACAGAGCAAAAACTGCATTTTGCACACCACGGGGTCAGTTTCAGTGGAAAGTCATGCCTTTTGGGTTGCAGAATGCTGTTGCAGTTTTTAGTAGAATGATGCGGCGGCTGCTTGAACCATTGGAAAGAACTGATGTACAAAATTTCATGGATGACATCATCATCGCCACTAAAACCTGGGAATCACATCTTGATGCTCTACAGGCAGTCTTTCAAAGGTTGCTGGAGGCAAATCTGTCTGTTCGTCTTCCAAATGTTTCATTGGATTTGAAGAATTGGAATTTTTGGGTCACAGGGTTGGTCAAGGTGTTTGAAACCAACAGAGGACAAAGCTGAGAAGATCCGTAGTGCTCCAATTCCTACGACAAAGAAAGAAGTCAGGTCATTTTGGGTTTGGCAGGCTATTATCGCCGATTCGTTCCAAATTTTTCTGTTCTGGCAGCTCCTTTGACTGATCTGACAAAGAAAAATCAACCAAATCGTATTCTGTGGAGTGACAGTTGTCAGAAAGCATTCCGCACAATGAAGCAACACTTGTGCAGTGAACCGGTAGTACTTCTACCAAATCCGGATGCTCTTTTGTTCTACGAACTGATGCTTCAAATGTTGGGTTGGGTGCAGTTTTGCTACAAGAAAGAGATGAGGTTTTATGTCCAGTGCATTATGCTAGCCGGAAACTGTCCAAAGCTGAGCAGAATTATGCTACTGTGGAGTTGGAATGTTTGGCTGTTGTGTGGGCTGTTGGGAAAGTTTGAGTCCTACTTGTACGGACAACATTTCACTCTCTTCAAACGGATCATCAACCTCTTGCTTTCCTGCAGAAAGCAAAACTCTCCAACAGTCGGGTTGATGAGGTGGGCTTTGTTGTTACAAAGTTACTTCTACACAGTACAGGTGATTCCTGGCAAGGAAAATGTGGGAGCTGACTATCTCAGTCGAGCGTTTCCTGTGGAAAAGTGAACAATTCAGTTTGATTCTCGGTTGTGAATGAAACTGTAAGTTTCATCTTTAGCAAGGGGGTGTTGTCAGGGTCAAAGTCCTGATCCAGTTTTTATTTTGATAGGTCCGTTTCCAGGTCAATTTTTTATTTTCCAGTTGTCGGCAAGTTTCGCCGCGGTGAAAATTGATAAATGGCCTGTCCCATGTGTAAGATTTGCATAAGGGTGTAGTAGGTGGTAAGTTGTGTTGGTTCAGTAATATTAGTTGATTGTGGTTAACGCTTTTCCCCCTATGAATTAGGATGGTCCTGGAAGGAAGGGTTTGTCCAGACTTGCAGACGACACTTTACTACTAGCGAGAGTAGGAACAAGATGTGTGTTTGACACAGGAGATTTTGTGAAAGTATAATTTTGTGTCATATTCATTTTTTTTTTTGGTTAAATATATGTAATTTGAAGACCTGTGTCAGTCAAAAACTGAACTGGAAACGAAGGAATCAATTTCTAATTTGTTGAAAGATTTAAACATTGGATCTTTACTGTAGTAGTACAGTAAAATCTTTTGGCCAAAGTGTGTTTGACACAGATATTTTGCTTTGCAGTAGTAGTACTGTGATAACTATCTTGTGAATGTGAGCAAGGTCCTGTCACGGAATAGTATGGTGAGTGTAGGAAATTCTTGTTGGTTTGGTTTGTTTAAATTGTGGTTAAATTAAAATATGACATTTTATTGTAGTGTAAGAGTTGTTAAATAGTTGGTATGTGGGTTGGTATTGTGCGAATGAATAATTTTGTGAAGGGCATGTTGTACAATTAGTAATGGGATAATATGTAATTGATTTTTAATATTAAATATATTTTATTTTAAAGTTGGAAGTTGTAGAATACCAGGGGTTCTGCACTGCTGGAGAGACTGCTGAGACTTTCCTAAATATATTTGTTGTTTACAGGTTATTTGATGGTGGAATTCAGATTGGAGACTAGTATTGTCTTATTGTTTTGATGTTGACTGGAAGGACTGAAAGTATAGCAGATTAAAGGGATAGGAAGATAATAGGTTATTAGATTGTTGATGGGTTATGGTTTGGGTATTTTCCCATGTTTTTGTTGACTGAGCTGACAATTGGCTTAGTCCATAACCAAAAGAAAGTTAATAGAAACTATATGGAGGAAGCCCCTGTACTTCCAGATTTGCTGTTGCTGTTGCTGTTGCGGTTGGGGTTGCTGTTCATGATGCTGCCATGCGGGTGTCGTTGAAGTGGGTCTCGGCTACGCTACAGTCCGGGTTCTCAAGTTACGCTACTTGGAGGAGGAACTCTGTGTGTGTGTGCCGGTGAACAGTGGTTCTGCATCCGAGTTCAAGACATCCTAGGACTGGAGACTACTGCATCTACACTACAGAAAAAAATTAGCTAAGTAAAACTTTGGTCTTTGGACTCTAAGACTATATTGTTGGCTATGATGAGAGCGACTCCGGGTCGCTAGTATTGGTGTTTATTTTGGTTATGGTGGGGTGCTAAAAAAAAAATTAATGATAAATAAATATTGTGAAAATTTAAAGTTTGTGTGGTCACCCGTATGTGCGCGTGTGCAGAAGTGCGTGTGCATTTATATACATGTGTGTGTGTGTGTGTGTGTGTGTGTGTGTGTGTGTGGTGGATGTACACGTGTCTGTATGATGTGTGGGCATGGGCGCATGTGTGTGTATGTGTGTGTGTGTGTGCGTGCGCGCGCGTGTGTGTGTTTGTGTGTGTGTGTGTGTGTGTGTTCGCGCGCGCGTAAGTGTGTGTGTGCGCACAGGTATGTGTGTGTGTGTGTGTGTGTGTGTGTGTGTGTGTGCCTGCATG
The DNA here is from genome assembly GCA_016801955.1 of Conus betulinus. NCBI lineage: Eukaryota > Metazoa > Mollusca > Gastropoda > Neogastropoda > Conidae > Conus > Conus betulinus. The sequence continues at coordinate 7,434 of JADBJO010025260.1, forward strand.
TATGTGCGCGTGTGCAGAAGTGCGTGTGCATATATATATATACATGTGTGTGTGTGTGTGTGTGTGTGTGTGTGTGTATGTGTGTGTGCGTGCGTGCGTGCGTGCGTGTGTGTGTGTGTGTTTGTGTGTGTGTGTGTGTGTGTGTGTGTGTGTGTGTAATTTGTGGTTTTGTGTGGGCACACATATCTGCATATAGGCTTTATGTGTACATATCTGTGTGTATGTGTGGTCTTTGTATGTGGACGTGTTGGCATGTGCGTGTGTGTGTGTGTGTGTGTGTGTGTGTGTGTGTGTGCATTTGTGCGTTTATGTGTATGCGTGTGTGTGTGCGTGTGTCGGTGTGGACGTGCACATGCAAACGTGTATATGTGTGTGGGTAGGAGCGAGCGACATACATGCACACGTTCGTGTGTGTGTGTGTGTGCGTGCGTGCGTGCGTGCGTGCGTGCGTGCGTGCGTGCGTGCATGCGTGCGTGTGTGTGTGTGTGTGTGTGTGTGTGTGTGTGTTGTGACTGCGTGCGAGAATGTTCAGAAGATGACTTAGGAACAAGAACAAGACCCATTAAATACAGCATATAAGTGCACGCGTACCCTCGCGCGCGCACACACACACATACACGTAACATCAAGAACACAACAACTACTCCCCCTCAAACACATTCCACGCACACTCGCACATACACACACAAACGTGCATGCTTGCGCAGGCATACACACACACAACACACACACACACACACACACACACACACACACACACACACACACACACACACACACACACACATATATATATCTTGGTGCTGTTTCTCCTGTGGTGTCTGTTTTCCGTCCTGACTTCAGATTGTTTTCCTGTCGCCCCATGACACTAAAATCCCGGCCACTCCACGACATCCCTGTGACCTTTCTCTTGCTCTTTGGATGACTTCTAGCGGTAGTTCCACCGCACTGTTCTCCTTTTCCTCTTTCAAGTAATCACCCCCAATATCTTTGTTTTAAACACTGTCACAAAGCACGAGAGTTGATATATACAAAGGAAAGCAGCTGTGATTCCTTTGCTGAAAAGCTTCCTTGCACCTGTTGGCTTTTTTTTTTTTTAATGGTAACAATTGACATAGATTTACTGCGTTTGCTACATACAATAGGCGCATGTCTCTGTGACAACTTATTGTTCGTCAGCTTCTTAGCTTCTCTCCTGCACGTCCCTCCGTTATCTCGTTTGCTTGCTTCGTTGCAATGCACTTGCCACGGCTGTTTTGTTGTCACTGCTCTACTGTGTTGCTCCCCACTGTTCTACTTTGTTGTTCCTACTATACCACCCCCACTGTGTTTGTTCCTACTATACCCCCCCCCCCCCCCCCACTGTTCTACTTTGTTGTTCCTACTATACCACTGTGTTGTTCCCCACTGTTCTACTTTGTTGTTCCTACTATACAACTGTGTTGTTCCACTCTGTTCTACTTTGTTGTTCCTACTACACCACTGTGTTGTTTCTACTGTTCTACTTTGTTGTTCTTACTGCATCACCGTGTTGTTTTTTACTGTTCTACTTCGTTGTTCCTACTGCACCACTGTGTTGTTTCTACTGTTATACGTTGTTGTTCCTACTACACCACTGTGTTGTTTCCACTATTCTACTTTGTTGTTCCTACTACCTACTGTGTGTTGTTTCCGTGGTTCTACTTTGTCGTTCCTACTACTCCATTGTGTTGGTTTCACTGTTCTACTTTGTTGTTCCCATTTAACCCACTGTGCTGTTTCCACTGTTCTACTTGTTGTTCCTACTACACCATTGTGTTGCTTCCGCTGTTCTACTTTGTTGTTCCTACCACACCACTGTGTTGTTATCACTGTTCTACTTTGTTGTTCCCCCTAACAACTGGTTTTCTTCACACTGACACGTTTGTTTCCACCGTTCTATGTTGTTGTTACCACCAGTCCACTGTGTTGTTCCCATCCACTCATTTGTTTCCATTGTTCTGCTTTGTTGTTCCCTCTGGCCCATATTCTTTTCTCCACTATTCCATTGTGCTGGTCTCACTCAATCATTTCGATGTGCCGCTCACAGTCCATTTTGTTGTTCCTGCTGTTCCAGCTTGCTGTTTCAACAGTCCACTTTGTTGTTCCTGCTGTTCCAGCTTGCTGTTTCAACAGTCCACTTTGTTGTTGTTCCTGCTGTTCCACCTTGCTGTTTCAACAGTCTACTTTGTTGTTCCGGCTGTTCCACCTTGTTGTTTCAACAGTCCACTTTGTTGTTCCTGCTGTTACACCTTGCTGTTTCAACAGTCCACTTTGTTATTCCTGCTGTTGCATCTTGTTGTTACAGCAGCCCACTTTGTTGTTCCTGTTTTTCCACCTTGTTGTTTCAACTTTTCTATTCTATAACTGTATGTTATTCACATATCACGTTTTCCTTTTATCTTCTCCAGTTGTAAGTTATTCACATTCTATGCATGCCCTGTCTGTCTGCCTCTCATGTGCATTCAAATGATCTTGTGTCGCCAGCTTTTGCATTCAAGTGATTGTGTAAAAAAAAATAATAAAAAAAAAAAAAAAAAAAAAATAAAAAGGTCTGACCAGCGCGTTGGACTAATACGTATGTCAGACACCTGCTGAGTCGTAGCCACGAGAAGCTCTTCTTCTATTGTCTCATCTTGGTTGTTAATATATATCCCGCCCGCTCCCACGACATCCCTGTGACCTTTCTCTTGCTCTTTGGATGAATTCTAGCGGTAGTTCCACCGCACTGTTCTCCTTTTCCTCTTACAAGTAATCACCCCCAATATCTTTGTTTTAAACACTGTCACAAAGCACGAGAGTTTGATATATACAAAGGAAAGCAGCTGTGATTCCTTTGCTGAAAAGCTTCCTCGCACCTTTTAATCGTAACAATTGAAATAGATTTACTGCGTTTGCTACATACATTAGGAGCATATCTAGCCACGATAAGCTCTTCTTCTATATATATAGAGAGAATTCTATATTCTGAATATCAAAATATGCACCTCTCCCGTTTTATGTTCTCACTGCCAGAGCCAGTTTTAATCTCTGCTATATCCCTCCCCCCTCCCCCAACCCCCGCCCAGCTCTGTGTTTTGATTATAATATACAACCCAAAAGCCCTAGTGTTGTGTCTTAACAGGATTATGTTCACTAAGACTGATTATGCCACTGCCAGTCTATACGTGAAAAACGGGGTATGATGTTTATCATTCATTGTCATTCCCTAATCTGAGAGACAAGCTTGATGGTATTAATCCTCCATTGGTACTCCTAACCTGAGAGACAAGTGTGCTCATCATTCACTGGCATTCCCTGAGCTGTGAAAGAAAGTGCGATATTGTTCCTTACTCATTGACAGTTCCTCTCTCCTGACCCAAGTGTGCCATTCCCCATCAATTATTGGCGGGTACTCCCCAAACCTGAGAAACAAGTGTAATGTTGTCAATTATTCATTGGCATAACCTAACCTCACAGCCACGTGTGATGCTTTCCATCATTCACCGCCGTTGCCTGATCTGAAGGCCAAGTGTGTGTGAAGTTGTTTGTCATTCTTGTCTGACCGGAGAAGTAGTGTGATCTTGTTTGTTTTTCCTTTCAGTTGTTCCATGACCTGGACGCCGTGTTGTTTGTCATTCTCTGCCGTTCCCTGGACGTTCCACAGGGAATGGGAGGGGGGGGGGGTGGAGGGGGAGGGGATGTAGCTTCTTCCTCCAGCCAGGACACCAATCAATGATGACATGGGCAAGCAACTGTACTCCTTTAGCTGAGGACAAAATGCTTCGTGTGTGTGTGTGTGTGTGTGTGTGTGTGTGTGTGTGTGTGTGTGTGTGTGTGTGTGTGTGTGTGTGTGTGTGTGTGTGCATGTGTGTGTTGCGTGCGTGTGTGTGCGTGTGTGTGTGTGTGTGTGCGTGTGTGTGTGTGTGTGCATGTGTGTGCGTGCGTGCGTGCGTGTGTGCGTGTGTGTGTGTGTGTGTGTGTGTGTGTGTGTGTGTGTGTGTGTTGTGTGTGTGTGTTGTGTGTTGTTGTTGTTGTTTTATTTCATTTTGTACTTGTTTGTTGCTTGTTTTCCCGTTTTTAATCGTCAATTACAAATCCTAATATGAGACGTTTTCGTTTTTGATTTTTTTTGTATTGTATCATTTTGTATTGTGCTGTGTACTGAGTGGCATTGCATTGTGGAATTTGGGCAATTGTGCCTGCAGAACTGGTCAGCCAATCGCACGACTCCAGCAAATGGTAAATGTCAAATGTCGTGTACGGTGTGGAGAGAGAGGAAACTTTGCGTGCGGCAGAAAATAATGTTCTAGACAGAAATTTGAAGTAGGTGATCAGATTATCGGATAATTTCCCTACTCATTTCCTGTGTGCGATGATCTTTGTAAAGTTTCTTTGATAAAAAAAAGAAACTGTCGTGTTTGAAATGGAAAACAAATATAACAAGAAAAATATATCAACGGACACGAAGTCCGTCATTGGTCTCTTTTTTTGTTTGTTTGCACATTTGCCCCTGTTGTTTTAAATCAAACTGAGAGAGTTGATTATAATCATACAAAAAAATATCCCAATGTTTGTTTCTCTTTACAATTACAGAAGCGTTTTGATTCATTTGTCTGTCACTGTCTACACAGAAGTTGAAAAGTCAACAGTTGAAAGATATCCTAATTCTTTTCACACCGGCATTTTCGATCCTAATTCTTTTCACACTGGCATTTTCAATCCTAATTCTTTGTCACATTGGCATTTCTCCAGTGGTAAATACACATTCTTTAAAAAAAAGCGCGAAAAGGGAAAAACACAGAATGAAAGATATGGAGACAGAAAATGAGTAAATAAAGACAGTAGCATTATTTACATGCTTAGGCATTGTTTCTCTTTGTAGAAAAAAAAGACCTGTGACAAAACGCCTACAAGAAGAAGAAGAAGAAGAAGAAGAAGAAGAGGAGGAGGAGGACGAGGAGGACGAGGAGGACGAGGAGGAGGAGGAGGGGGAGGAGGAGGAGGAGGAGAACAACAAAAAGCAACAGCGACGACGACGACGACGACGACGACGACGACGACAACAAC
>JADBJO010025260.1:17500-20000 GCA_016801955.1 Conus betulinus
CTAGGGGTGAGGGAGAGATAGAATGGTGGGTATGGTGGTGGTGAGAGGGGTGAGGGGAGATAGAATGGTGGGTATGGTGGTGTGAGATAGGGGTGAGGGAGATGATGGAATGGTGGGTATGGCGGTGAGATAGGGGTGAGGGAGAGACAGAGCGAGGATATAAAGGTGTGTACTTAAGCGATGGCAAAGTTGTAGCAGAGAAGGTGGGGGAGTGGATGGTGGGATGGGAAAGGGACTAACAGAGCGATGAAAACACAACTTTTTAGACACATGCGTAGAATCCAACCCTGCCAATATCCCCCTAACACGAACACTGGAGACAGACCAGGCGCCATAGTGGGGATGCAGGCTAGGAGGTCGTTGCTTTGAGCTGCATCAGAAGCTTTGCATGTCCAAGACTTTCTGACCCAATGCAGCAGCAGACATTGTCTTCAGGTGAAGACGGTCGATGGCGACACTGGATGTCAACTTTCACAGCGCATATAGTGCTGGCACAAAATGTGTTGTGTCAGTGCATATGGTGGCCAGCAACACTCTGTATCTAACCTCGAAACAGTTTAATAAAAGGTGATGACGGTGATGATGATGATGATGATGATGATGATGATGATGATGACGACGACGACGACGCGACAATGATGATGAGGAGGAGGAGGACGACGACGACGACGACGACGATGACGGCGACGATGACGATGATGATGATGAGGAGGAGGAGGAGGAGGAGGAGGAGGAGGAGGAGGATGGTCTGTGTGTGTGTGTGTGTGTGTGTGTGTGTGTGTGTGTGTGTGTGTGTGTGTGTGTGTGTGTGTGTGTGTGTGTGTGTGTGTGTGTGTGTGTGTGTGTGTGTGTGTGTGTGTGTGTGTGTGTGTGTGTGTGTGTGTGTCTGTCTGTCTGTCTGTCTGTCTGTCTGTCTGTCAGTCTGTTTTCTCTCGGTCTATCTGTCTGTCTGTATGTATTTGCGGCTGTGTCGGTATTTGTGTGCTTCTATGCTACACAAATGCACAGCAATGGTTTCTTTAACCCACCTCTCTCTCTCTCTCTCTCTCTCTCTCTCTCTCTCTCTCTCTCTCTCTCTCTCTCTCTCTCTCTCTCTCATGGTATGATGCTGAGAGATAAAAGCGAAGATTTTGTTCATCATTCAATGGCATTCCCAAACCTGAGAGACAAACGTGATGGTGTTTATCATTCTTTGGAAGTCCCAAACCTGAGAGACAAACATGATTATGTTCATCATTCATTGATGTTCCCTAACCTGAAGACAAACGTGATGGTGTTCATCATTCTTCATTGACGTTCCCTAACCTGAGATACAAACGTGATTATGTTCATCATTCATTGACGTTCCCTAACCTGAGAGACAAACGTGATTGTGTTCATCATTCATTGACGTTCCTTAACCTGAGAGACAAGCGTGATTGTGTTCATCATTCATTGACGTTCCCTAACCTGAGAGACAAACGTGATTGTGTTCATCATTCATTGACGTTCCCTAACCTGAGATACAAACGTGATTATGTTCATCATTCATTGACTTTCCCTAACCTGAGAGAAAAACGTGATGGTGTTCATCATGCATTGACGTTTCCTAACCTGAGAGACAAATGTTATTGTGTTCATCATTCATTGTCGTTTCCCTAACCTAACAGACAAACGTGTTGGTGTTCATTATTCATTGACGTTCCCTAACCTGAGAGACAAATGTTATTATTGTGTTCATCATTCATTGACGTTCCTTAACCTGAGAGACAAGCGTGATTGTGTTCATCATTCATTGACGTTCCCTAATCTGAGAGACAAGCGTGATTGTGTTCATCATTCATTGACGTTCCCTAACCTGAGAGACAAACGTGTTTGTGTTCATCATTCAATGGCATTCCCCAAACCTGAGAGACAAACGTGATTGTGTTTCATCATTCATTGACGTTCCCTAATCTGAGATACAAACGTGATTATGTTCATCATTCATTGACGTTCCCTAACCTGAGAGACAAACGTGATGGTGTTCATCATCATTGACGTTTCCTAACCTGAGAGACAAACGTGATGGTGTTTATCATTCATTGTCGTTCCCTAACCTGAGAGACAAAAGTGATGATGTTTATCATTCATTGTCGTTCCCTAACCTAACAGACAAATGTGTTGGTGTTCATTATTCATTGACGTTCCCTAACCTGAGATACAAAAGTGATGGGTGTTTATCATTCTTTGGCATTCCCAAACCTGAAAAACGTGATGGTGTTCATCATTCATTGACGCTCCCTAACCTGAGAGACAAACGTGATGGTGTTCATCATTCACTGACGTTCCCTAACCTGAGAGACAAACGTGATGGTGTTCGTCATTCATTGACATTCCCTAACCTGAGAGACAAACGCGATTGTGTTGATTATTCATTGACGTTTCCTAACCTGAGAGACAAACGTGTTTGTGTTCATCATTCACTGGCGTTCCCTAACCTGAGAGACAAACGTGATTGTGTTCATCATTCACTGACGTT
>JADBJO010025261.1:0-7500 GCA_016801955.1 Conus betulinus
AAATAACATAACTTTTTGAATTAGTGGTAAAAATAAACACGCATCAAAGCAGCTTGGCAATTTTAGATTGTGCGATAATAGTAGCAATGTTTATGATAGAAGGGCTGGACAATATTTGACTGATATCTTGGACGTTGATATCAATAGAATTTTCTTTATAACTGGAGTTAAGACAGAACATTCTCTCACAAATGATGCACTGAAATAGGATTACCACAAGTACAAAAAACATGGCAAAGAATATTTTGTGTTCCATGCATTTAACTTGAGTTTTGTTATTATCTTGGAAATGTGTGACGAGGACAAGTATTTACATATTTGAGATTTTCTCCACAATTTCTGTTATAAACACAATTTTCTAACTTTAGCAACATTTCTGACGAAGATGTTTTCAGTGAAGATAATGAATTACGATCGAGGCAATGTTTAGCTCCAGTTTTAGCAAGTATGTCTGCTGCTGCTTCATTCCATTTCAACCCACTATGAGAGGGAACCCAGCAAAAGTCATACATATTCCATGAATCCTTAAACAGTGTATGACGTGATGAATATCAAAAAGTAAATCTTTCCGAGCCTTACCATCCCAATGTTCCAGAGACTGCAAGACAGATTTTGAATCAACACATATGAGAATATTGTGAAAAGGCATGGGAGCATCATAAATGTAGCTCAAAGCCATCAATATTGCATATAATTCTGCTGTAAATATGGAAAATCCTTTGCCAAGATGATAATTCTTTTTCACATTCAGGCTAGGAATGACAAAACCAGAACCACTACCAATGTTATCTAGGACTGAGCCATCAGTGTAAATTTTCAGGTGATTGCTATATAAAATTGTCAAGATGAACTCTGACCTCACTAACCAAGAGATTAACGTTTTCAGTTTTAGAAACCTTTGTGTAATTATAATCAAAAATTTCCACACAAATGCTCCCAAGGGGGAATCTTAGGCGTGATTGGATCTTCAGAAAACTGTTGTTAAATCAAATGTTACAATCAGACATAAGCTTATACGCGTAATTTCTAATTGGTTGTAAATATAAAATATTTCTAGCTCGTTTGGGATAATCTTTGTTCGAATCCATCAATAGTTCTGCTGTAACTGAGTTCTTACTGACAGACTTCTAATCACATATTTTGATACGTCTAAGAGCCGTTGTTCTCGAAAAGGTAAAACCTCTGCAGCTTGATAACTTTTGATAGTATTTGCATGAACTGGTACACCTAAGGCCAGTTTCACTTCTTTGCTATCCAAACTTTCTAGCTTTTTTTAACAGATATTTTGGAGCAGAATATATATACTTCTTGGCCATACTTTAATTTGGATCGAACTAAAGAAGTAGACAAATGCAATTAAGTTTTCGTGTCTTGCCCCCAAGGCTGACAGTTGATTATTTTTAAAAAAGTTAAATCTTTTTCTTGCCTTGGTTAATAAATGTTCGATATGCTTTTTCCAACTAAGTTTTGTTGTCAAAAAGACTCCTAAAAATTTGACACAGTTTTGATATTTCAATATATTATCCTCTAATTTCAAAAATGGGTAATATGGAAGGATTTTCACCATTATTAAATAGCAGCAAACATGTTTTTTTCACCTGAGAATTTTTAAACCATTTCTTTTATATAATTTGATAAATTGTTTAGTTCCTGTTGATAAATTGTTTGCACGTGACTGATAATCCTCTTATTCGAACTTTTTTCTTAAACTGGTGTTTATCCATATTGCAATGTCATCAGCGTATTGAACCACATGTGTGTTCTTGGACAAAGCTTTTGGAAGATCATAAACAAAAATGGAGAATAAAATTGGAGCAATGATTGAACCTTGTGGAATCCCCATATCTATACTTCTGAAGGATGAGTAGGTACTGCCAATTTTTGTACACATGTGTCTATCCTCCAAAAAGGCTTTAATATATCCATACAATTTGCCACAAATTCCAATCTCCTTCAATTTGAATAATAATCTGGCATGCCAAACACTGTCATATGCCTTTTCAACGTAAAAAAATGTGGCTAGTGTACTTTTTCTTTCGTGAAAATTGACGTTTGACCTGAGTAGTAAGCTTAACCAAATGATCTGTAGTGCATCTCCCTTTCCTAAAGCCAGCCTGCTGAACTGGAATGATGTTTATTTTTTTCACTATTTTTTTCCCTTTTTTCTCTCTCATTCAACGTACACAAGCAAGTGATGGGCCAAACTCCTATTAACAGCACAGCAATGGACTATGCAATCTCATGGGAACATTCGATTCTGCTGGCTGGCATTAGTACAGTGTACCTTTTATTAAGGCTACTCTCATTTGGAAAGTGTTCACTCTTCTTGAGTTTGATGTTAACCCCAGTCTGAAACAGATGATGTTTTAACTTTAATCACACTTAGAGGGCAATATGTGTAGCAGGTGCAAAATTTCCCCTCTACAGCACTACACAAAATTTCACATTTATGAAATAATGTCTTCAATGTCAGTTTCTTGTGATGTGCAAAGCAGCAAGTTTTGGGCAGTAACTTTGCTTAATCATTTGCCTCTATCATTGCTCTTTTGACAATAAATCAACTCAATAAATGAGGTTTCCCAATTCACTGATGATGCAATGGTGGGATCAGTCATACAACTGTACTACCTGAACAATTGGTGGCTTTTCTTCTTCTTCAGCGTTCTCCATCTCATCATCCTGCCATTCTTCAAGGAAATCATGGTCAAGGCTCTCACGTTCTCTGGGCGCTTCATGACTCTGTAAATGTGAAAGGCGGGTTTGACATCCACCTCACTTTCTTCGTCTTGTCGGTTTCCATCTTCACACAGGGGCCAGTCTGAGGAAAAACTCACAGGCGAGGGAAACAACCCCTGCTGACCAGCTGCTTTCTGTCTGGCTCGTTTCTCTCTCTGCACTGCTCGACACAGCGAAGACAGAGACGGCAACAATGCTAGCATTTCTTGTGATAAACTGGCAAGCGCTTTACTTATACTCTCACGGGTCCCTTCGTTTGAAGCAAGCGCCCTGTCTTTAATTTCCTGGATAACTTTCAGCGCTTCCACTCGCGAGTGATTCGGTTCGTGGGTGTGTGTGCCCATCCTTTTCAAAATCTGCCCGTTCTTCGAGTGTACGCGAGCTGTGCACTTCGTCTTTTGATACATTTCGCATTTCCAGTAAAAGATAGAGGAGTCACGCGGTGATCGTTTTTCAACACGATACAGGTAACCTTCGTCAGCTAATTTTATCGTGCTTTGCAGTCTGAACCAGCTCCATGATTGACTAGCTGATGTAGAGACAATACATGCTCTGCAACTTGGAAGGGAGGTAATCCGTTCGGCTCGCGTTCAGCAAGACTTAGGCTACTTACTTACTTTACTTTAGTAATGCAGCTCAGCCGGTCGCTGCAGTCAGTGCTTGTCCCTTCTTCATTGTTTGCACACTCAGCTGATGACAGGTTGGTGCGCGCGAGTTTGGGTGCTTGAAACCAGTCGGAGTCCAGGGAAAACTTATAATCTGCCCATGCTTTGTCAATCCTGGTCTTGAAAACGTTGAGTGAAGACGCAGACACCACCTGTTCAGGCAGAGAGTTCCAAGCATTCACTACACGGACGCTGAAAAACAGTACAACGCCAGTATGGCAAGACATCAGGGAAGCACGCTTTGTTGGAGTCAATATTCTACTGACTTCTGTAGAATATTGACTCCCATGGTTACGGAGAATATTGACTCCCGTAGAAAAAATGACTCCTGTGTCAATTTTGTTGCAGTTTGCAAACTCTGGTAAGTTTTCAGCTCCGTTTGTCTGTCACAGTGTGTGTTTGTATGACAGTACACAACACACAACACACAACAAACAAACACACAAACAAACACACAAGCTGCTTTTTTTGTAAACTGCTGGATGGATCTTGAATTAACTTGATGGATTGCTTGTACACGTTTCACATTCATCACTCTCACAAGAAAGATCAGGTCTATGGGTCAAAGGTGAAAGTCACTGGTCACGTTAATTTTCCTTCGTAGCTGTTTCTCGGGGATTTTTCGGGAACTATTGGACAGATCTCAACGAAAGTTGGTGGGCTAGTTGCTATCCACAACTGTTTCTTGGGATTTATAAAACGGATCTAAAGGAAACTTGGTTGGTTCGTTGTTTTCACAACCACCAAAAACCTCACAAGAAAAATAAAGTCTGTGCGTGAAAGGTCAGATCACTCTGGCCATGTAAATTGCGCGTGTGTGGGCATGTGCTGGCGTGGTAAAGCGGCTTTCATAATTGCAACTCTGTGTGTGTGTGTGTGTGTGTGTGTGTGTGTGTGTGTGTGTGTGTGTGAAGATAGCCATGCAGCTGAACAGCTCTTTTAGATGGTTTCTTCTAAGTGATATTGCTTTAAATCACATATCAAGCAGGCTGTTTCCTTGAGCAGTAGCCTACATATGCCTAAGATAAAATTGATAACACTTGACTGGGTCTTTCAGAACAACTATATAATTTGAAGATTGGTGGTAAAGACCGAAACAAAAGGGGGGTCAAAAAGAAAATCAGAAACAATACACAACATTTCGACTCTTAGAGCCTTTTTCAAGTGACATGAAACTGAGGACCCACGACAGCACACGCAAATCTGTTTTGTCGTGGGTCCTCAGTTTTCATGTCACTTGAAAAAGACTCTAAGAGTCGAAACGTTGTGTATTGTTTTTGTTTTCTTTTTGACACCCCCCCCCCCCCCCCCCCCCCCCCCCCCCTTTTGTTTCGGTCTTTACCACCTGTATGTGTGCCGCAGCCTGGTTGATGTGGTCGCGTCGACGTACATGAACTTCTGTGTTTTATAATACAGTGTGTGTGTGTGTGTGTGTGTGTGTGTGTGTGTGTGTGTGTGTGTGTGCGCGCGCGCTGTGCGCGCGAAACGTGAATTTGCAGCCGTGTGTGTCTGTATGCGTACGTGTGCGTGTGTGCTAGCGTGCACATTGCATGTGCGTGCGTGCAGGTCTGCGTAGCAGCACCAGCAGCAGTAATAACAGTGGTTTGTGTTGCTGGGAAGCAGGAGAAAACAGAGGAGGCACCACCTGCCGGTCACTGGAAACCAGGCAACAGCTTCTTCGGATCAGCTTCTGCCAGCTACCTCTTCATGACTATGACAGCCTTCTTACTCCGATACGACGTCATCTTTATCAGGATCGGTCGAGCGACGCTGGCACTGGTCGAATTCGGCCCTACCCGATAGGAGCGGTCAATCATCTCGTCACTGACATCGACCCCGATCGACTTTGCTACTGTTTTCACGATGTGGTCTGTATTTTCGTCTTAAGTCTCCGGAACACCGTTCAGGCGGAATGAATTGCGGCGGCCATACTGTTCTAGATCGTCTACCTTTTCTTTGAGAGAAGCAGTTTACTTTCTCTGCTCAGGAACCAGATCCCTGAGACCACTCAGTTCTTCCTTGATACGTTCGGTAAACTGCATAGCTACTAGGTTGAAGACCTTTTGGACGACATGAGGATCACCAAGCATCGTTATCAGCTGCTTTTTCATGTCAGTCAATATCTGACTGTCTGCCATTTTCTGGGGCTCTAACACACCAGTACTCTCAAAAAACTCTCTTCACCTTTCATCTTCACCTTCTAATACAGTACTTGAGAGAAAAATCAGTGTTTAATTACAATAGCATCCAAATCTTCTGAGACAACACCTTCTTTTTAAAACCGTTTTTTCTTGGTTGTCAGAAGATAGCGGTGACTGAGCCGTGCGTTTTGATGACATTTCAACCAAAACATTATAAAACAAGAAGTACTGGAGAGAAGTGACGATTTGAACATGAAGAGACGAAATCGGTGGTGAAGGAAATTATACTCAATCTTTGGCACAAACCTGCAGGACCAGTCGTGGTAGGAACACAATAAGGCGAGAAACTCGTGACATTACAAGCTGGCATATAATATAGATCACACACTGGTTGCACGTGTTTAACACAACATAGCACTCTCACCGCGTTGGATGTCAACAGTGGCGAAAAGAAAAACAAACCTGTTCGAAACCTACAATGCACAATGTTTGTTCAAAAATCGAACACATTTATACCACATTTTTTATACTCCGGCCATGCACAGTAACTTTACACACCGCTTCTCATAAGAATCAGCACCATATTGTCCATTAAGTCACTAAAACACTGAAAAAAATACTCCCACTGCGTGCAAAAAGTTGTTAGCTGGCAGCCATTACAACTCACTCACTCAGGGAGACCTGTTGATGCGGAGATCAACCAACATGACTACCCATCCTGATGCTACCAGAGCATTGCTAGTTTTGCTAATTTATTTCAGATAGGCATATTTCGCAAAACACATGCAAGGTTCCAATAATGAAAGTTTATTGCCAAGTGTGATAACTTTTCCTCAAAAGCACACCCTCGTAACATTTAATGAACTTCATTTCGTGTAAAAAAAAAAAAAAAAAAAAAGTCTGAAAAATCTTATTGATTACTACATAAAATTCTTTGATTTCTTGTTTTCAGAACTCGGTTGCTGAAAGTTTTGGCTTGAGCATAAGCTGACTAGGCTAATGCCTTGGCCGTGTCGGCGTGTTAGAAGTCCTGCGACTTGTTCCAGTCTTTCATGCGCATTTATCGTAACTTCACAGTCTGAAAACGGATGTCGTTTAGCCGACAGACGAAGCTGTGCTCCTTGCAACAACAACACGAACAAAAAAGATTAAACAAAACAAGAAAAAAAAAAGCTGAAGGTATTTTACAGAACAATTTGCTTGCCCTCCTATCTTCCGTACAAATAAATCGTCAATACCGAGACGGGTGGTGATTTTCACGTGATTTTGTGTAGCTTTATCTCCCTTCTGCAATCGGCGCAAAAGTCTTTTTTGCCACGACTAGTGAAAAGTGCTGAACGTCAAAGATGTCAATACAAAGTGGACAGGAAATAAAGAGCCAGACCTAAACATAAACACTGCGGAGCGTCAGCTGCTGGAAGTGTCAGCCATCACAAGAAAAAGAAGAAAAATAATCACCTTCATATGTTACCGTGACAACAGCTAATTTGTTTATTTGTTCATTTTGCCTAAGGTTCTCTAATTGTGCCCACCCAGATACACCGCTCTTCATTTTTTGTTGACCCTGATTTAGCGTGAGAGTTTTGCGTGAGAACTCTACCGTAAACATCCATCCGTTGTGGTGTTTACATTTCACCAGCAGTTTGGAAATACAACAGAGATGGGAATTAGTATAATCTCTTGCCATGCCGTGTTAAAGCGAGCTTTACTAAATTGTGTAGTGAAACGTTCTAGCTATGACAAACTTCTGTGTTGAGGTCGGACCCGTTTTGAACGTAGAAGAGGTGTCGCCAAAGTCCGGACCACAAAAAGTTCTTTTGTAGGCTATAGTTTCCCTGTTGGAGTGGATATTCATCTCTTCCAAGAAAGTTGGTATTATTATCATCCGCATTCGTTGTTTGTTTGTTTGTCTGTCAGCAAGAAGAAAAAAAAAGCCTGTTGTAACAGAACGGGGTAGA
>JADBJO010025261.1:12500-20000 GCA_016801955.1 Conus betulinus
CACGCGCGCGCGCGCGCGCGCGCGCGCGCACATACACACACACACACACACACACACACACACCACACACACACACACACACACACACACACACACAAGCGAACGAGCAAATCCCACGGGAAGATTAGCACTGTAAAAGAAAAATAGGGGAGAGGAAGAGAAGGGGGAAAAAACGAACAGAGGACGAAGAAAACACACAAAGAAATAAAAAGAGGAAAAGAGAAGAAACAGACAAAGATAAAGATGAGCTTGAACACAAACAAAACCAAACCCATTTAAAAAAGAAAACCCCTGGAACGAAGATGAAAAAACAAAAGAGGAAGACGACAAAAAACACCAAGAAACAAAACAGCAACGCCAATAATAAAAAACAGCACCCCATCCCTTCCTCACGCCACGCCCCCCCCCCCCCCCCCCCCCCACCAATAAATAAAAAGAAAAGAAAGAAAGGAAAGAAAAGAAAGGGAAGAAAGTATTAATGCGATAACAAAACTGGCCAAAGAGAAAACCGACAGCATGATCTGTCAATTCCCTGCAATGTGAGAGTAGGCAACAGACCAAACAAGTGTACCGTGTGTACGCTAATCGCCATGTAACTAAAAGCACATGGGGCCGGGGGCGTGGGGGGGAGGGGGGGGGGAGGGGGGAGTAGACAGATCACCAGTAAGATCGAATTGACCCTGAATACCTTCCTGGATCTGCAATCGCACCTCGGATCCTCTCAAAAAAAAAAAAGTCTGAACAGTTTTTGCCCATTGTTCATATAACATTTTTCCACCAATTTTTCTTTTTTTTTTTTAAAAAATCAAAATCGGTTCAGTTGTCATTGCTTTTCGTCTTGCTGGTAGGCAGGCAGACCAGAGAGGCGGGTGAATACATAACCTCTTTGGCACAGGAGACTACCCTACCGCCCCCCCCCTCCCCCCCATCTCCTAAACCCCCATCCCAAAGCCTTCATAGCCCCCTCCCCCGCCCGCCCATAGCCCCCCTCCCCGCCCCCCCCCCCCCCCCCCCCCCCCCCCACCCCCCCCCACACACACACAGCGTTACAAATGCACCCAAGTACACACACACACACACACACACACCACACACACACGACACACGCACGCTCGCACGCACGCACGCAACACACACCACACACACAACACACACACACACACACACACACACACACACACACACACACAACACACACACAGAGGCAGACAGACATGAATAGTCCATATGACAGTGTCATAAACGAGAGAGAGATAGAGAGAGAGAGAGAGAGAGATAGAGAGAGAGAGATAGAGAGAGAGACAGACAGACAGACAGACAGACAGACAGACGACAGACAGACACAGACAGACAGTAAGACGACGGTTGAAAGGAGGGGATGGCGTAAAAGGAGGAATCGGGGGTGAGTTGGTGGTGGGTTGTGAGAGAAGAGGACAGAAAGACTGCAGGATGGCTAGATGGATGACTGGAGGGTAGTTATGGGGGAAGAAGGAGGAGGAGCGTTGGGTTGGCCCACAGAGGGGAGGGATGCCAAGCCCTCATAAGAGTCCCAGGCCCGTAGGTGGACGCTTTGTTACGTCCCAGACCCAGACTCATCAGTGGGGGAAACGATGAACGGCCAGGGTCACTAGAGATGGCAGCAGGTCGTCTAATGACCGCCATGGCGTATGTTGGCAACAGAGGACTACTACGAGTCTCTTCTCCCCCTTCCTCCTCTCTGCTACTGTACCTACCCCTGCCAGGGCTGGCATTACCCCGTGAGACCGGCGGTTCCAGAACCCCCCTTGAGTGTGATCGCTTCTACTATCGACCATGTTTCTTCTTATTCTTGTTCTTGCTCTTGTTCTAATTCTTCTTCTTCTTCTTCTTCTTTTCTTCTTCTTCTTCTTCTCTTTCTTCTTCTTCTTCTTCTTCTTCTTTACTTCTACTCCATTTCCGTTTCCCCTTCCTCCTTTCCCTTTCTAACACGCCATTTGTTCTTCATGTTCCACCTCCTTCTTTTCCTCCTCTCCTCCTCCTCCTCCTCCTCCTCCTCTTCTTTTTCTTCTTCTTCTTCTTGTTCTTCTTCTTCTCACCCTCTTCATTCTCTGTCCGTTTCTTGTTCCCTGATATGGCCCTTTGCGGTCGGTCGGGCTATAGGCAACATTACCTACCTTCCTTCTTCTCTTCTTCTTCCTCTTCTTCTTCTTCTTTCTTCTTCTTCTTCTTCTTCTTGTCTTCTAATGTTCTCTCTTTCTGGCAACACATTTTTTTTTTTTTTTTTACCATTTTTTCTGCCTTCGTTTTTTCTCTTTTTTTTTTTTTTCCCCTTTCATCCAAACATATGTCACTGACACTGAATCAGTTTAACATTGGTGGTCTTTACCAAAGCAGTAGTCCTCCACAGGGAAGAAAACATAATAGAAAATCACAATGCCACTATTCTTATATTTCGGCCACGTGGCCTTTTTCAAGAGAGAAAAAAAAAAAAACAAAAACAAAAACAATACAACTACGTGATGTCCATCTTTGGCAACTGGTCAGAGCAAAGAATTGACGTCATACATATATTACGCAAGTTTTGGCATGACATCATAATATGTGATGTCATCAACAAGGGAGAAAAAAAGGGGGGGGGGGGAGGGGGGCCAGTTGTTGTTGTTGATGTCTTCAATTTGACGTCTATCCACATGATGATATTAGACGGGGTGGAGGGGAGTGGGAGGGGAGGGGATCGGGAGGAGGAGGACGGGAGGGGGGACCGTGTTGTGTGTGTATGTGTTTATGTTTCTTTGATAAGGGGGAGAAAAAAAAAGGGTCAGAAAAATGAGCATTAACAACATTTACAATCAACTAGTCTGTAACAAATGTCCTACAGGACTATGAAGTAAACATTCGCAATATCAGACAAACTAGTAGCATTTCTGAACACGCCTTCAATACAATTTTCAGAAATCACTGGTAAGATAGGTCTTAACCTCTGACATTCAAAAAGATGTTCTTGCTAGAAATTTGTTCACCACATAAACATCTAACATTTTTTGCTGTATTTTGTGATGAACGCATTAAGTTTTATCCTGTAAGATAGCGAACTAATCTGTCTGAATTTGATTACGCCAGTATGATTCAAATATATAAATTATCCAAACCACGAGAATCAATATACCTATTCTTGGAGAGTCTATCTTTACTCAGGGTATAGCCTTTAATTCTACTCCATACTACTTGTTCCAGCAAGTGATAACCCTCCTGAATGGATAAAGGAACAACAACAACTTGCCCCCCTCCCCCTACCCCCCTTTTTTCTCTCCCTTGTTGATGACATCACATATTATGATGTCATGCCAAAACTTGCGTAATATGTGTATGACGTCATTCTTTGCTCTGACCAGTTGCCAAAGATGGACATCACGTAGTTGTATTGTTTTTGTTTTTGTTTTTCTTGAAAAAGGCCACGTGGCCGAAATATAAGAAGAGTGGCATTGTGATTTTCTATCGGTGTCTTTGTTTGCATGAACACCTATTAGTATGCATGTGCACTGTTTATGCCTGTGGCGTGTACATGTAATTCTAACAACTGCATCGCAAACGTAAAAAGTTATCAACAAAAAAAAACATCTTTTTCTTTTAGAAATACATCGTTCTCGATACACCAAGAGAGGATCGTAACGTCGCAGCCTAAAACTAGTAGCTCCTCTCTTCTTTATGTATTGGTAGGAAGCGAGTTTGGTCTGGGTATGATTAGGATTATTTCTCTCTCTCCTCATCCTTGGTGCCCACCTCAGCGGTGTTAAACCTCGCGCCGCTCACAGCAGCCTCCCGTCCATATCCCTACCCTGCCTTGGGCCGCTGCCGCAAACTCCCCCCCACAGAGAACATGTCGCCATAAGGCAACCCACCAGGCGAGACGCTGAACTGCTGCCAAGTCACTTCGGCGTTGTTCAGTGGTGCCTGTTTTAATCCTACATACATACGCAGGACAGCATTAACTAAACTCCACACTGACGAGCTAACTGCGTAGTCGAGGAGCTAGCGTGAATAAGCATCCTGCTCTGGAGGGGCGCCACCACGTCCGTCCAACGCCAGTCCCCGTGAATTCGCTGATACTGGCGATCTCGACATGATCTGACCAGGCACACAGGTACGAAGATGAAATGAAAACCGAGGTCAACACGAGAGCAGGGCTGAATATGTGATCATTTTCTCTGCTGATCTTTGAGGACGAGGACGATGAAGTGATGTTATGGAGTTCCCCCTCACGGTCTGACACACTGCATGACATGGCTGTACACTACGTTTTTCCTTTTATAATCTGTTTTCAGCCTCAACCAGGCCCGAGAGATACAGATACCTGCAGTGTTGGTCTGACAATTTGAGCGCAACTCTCAGAGACGTATTCATTAACTCAGTGAAGCTCGACTGTGTGGTTCCAGACTTCCAAACTGAACCCATCGCAAACTAAATCCCGGGCAGGAGCCGGTCGGGATAGACAAATCCCACAGATACGTAGCTCTGATGGGAATCGATGACATGATACCCTAGCCAGGAATCCACAATGTCAACCACTGCCAACACTTATTTGCCATTGCATTGCTTTTTCATTGCCTTGCATTGTATTATATTGCCTTGCACTGTATTATATTGCCTTGCATTGTATTATATTGCCTTGCATTGTATTTTTTCTCTTGCGTTGCATCACATACATTTTGTATTGCATTGTACTACATTGCACCTGTATAACAATACTTTGTATTATATTGCGTTTGCATTTTTCTGACCTGTATTGTATTACGTTTGTGTTTCCCTTGTGTTGTATCTGTGTTGTATCACATTGCATAGCACAACAGAAATACAGTATACTGGAATCTTATTATATCTCGCGCGCGTTCGCGCGCGCGCGCGCACCACGCGCACACACGCGCACACACACACACACACACACACACACACACACACACACACACACACACACACACAACACACAAGCGCGCGTGCGCGCGCGCGCGCACGAGAGAGGAGAGAGAGAGAGAGAGAGAGAGAGAGAGAGAGTAGAGAGAGAGAGAGAGTCAACATTCTAAAACATACAAAATGCATGATGAAAGGATTCTGAAAGTTTTGAGTTACATCCAGCAAGGTTTGCCAGGTATGTCAATTAGATTTGGAAGCATAATCGACAGAGCCAGTACACACAAGATCGTCAGTTGATTTAGCATTAACACAAGTTGAGATGATACGTCAGCAAAAAAAAAGGTTTTTTTTGAAGCTGAGATCGAAATGAATTTTCGAGAAATACGCTATAATGTTTATTAAGACACTGATGGAAATATGATCGTATTTGTAAACGTTTCCCATGCATAGGATGAACATATTCTCGCAGAGAAAGAGAGAGAGAGAGAGAGACAGACAGACAGAACAGACATACAAACAGAAGAGACAGTCTGATACACAAGAGGGAGGAGAGAGAGAGAGACGAGAAGAGAGAAGAGAGAGAGAGAGAGAGACAGACAGACAGACAGACAGAGACAGAGAGAGAGAGAGAGAGAGAGAGACAGAGACAGAGAGACAGAAAGCAGAGAGAGAGACAGAGGACAGACAGAGAAAGACAGATAGGTAGGCAAACAGAGAGACAGACAGACAGAGACAACAGACACACACACACACACACACACACACACACGGGACACACACACACACACAGACGCAAGACAGTCAAAGATAGGCAGACACAAAAGAGAGAGAGAGAGAGAGAGAGAGAGAGAGAGAGAGAGAGAGAGAGGGGGGGGGATAAAGGGAGCAAGGGAGAGGAGGAGAGACGAGGGACAGAGAGTGACAGACAGACCAGGCAGACAGATAGTTTGACGGACAGATCGACAGACAGACAGACAGACAGACAAACAGACAAACAGGCAGACAGACAGAGATAAGGCAGATACAGAAGACAGAGAGATAGAGAGACAGTGACAGAGACAGACACAGATATAGAAGAAACGGACGGACAAACATACAAGCAGGTAAAGATTCGCACACATGGAAAACACACACACACACACACACACACACACACACACACACACACACACACACACACACACACAGCCCCAGATAACAGACATATAGCCAGAGAGAGAGAGAGAGAGAGAGAGAGAGAGAGAGAGAGAACATAACACAGACAGAGACAGAGACAGAGACAGACACACACACACACACACACACACACCACACACAACACACAACACGCTCACACACACACACACACACACACACACAACACGCACGTACACACACACACACACACACACACACACACACACACACACACACACACACACACACATACACACACACACAGAAAAGCGCGCGCGTGCGCGCGCGCGCGATTACCAAAACAGCACCTAATTACAACCACTAACACCATAAAACCGCTTTGGAGTGAATTATTAACTTGAGGTTGCTGTTGAAGGCTGAAGTAACAGCCAATCATGAAAACGACGGATCAGCACGTGCACTTAATGACCCCTCACGTGTGTCCAGGTCTCTCCACCACCACCTCCACCACCCACTCCCCCTCTCCCTTTTCTCATCCCCCCTCTCTCTCCTCCCCCTGCTTTGGCAGAGAACCGATTGCAAAAGAGGTGAAGAGGTCAAGAGGAGAGGGTGGGAGGTGGGGGTGGAGGTGGAGGAGAGAAAAAAAAAAAATGTGTGAAAAGCTGTGAAAAATGAACGGGTTCGTCTGGCCAAGGGTGAGCGAAGGCGGAAGCTGTCGAGTGGATGTGCTGCCATAGGGGACTGACGCTCACATCGTGTACCAATCGCATGGGAGTTGACAAACGTCGGCGAATCAGATCATCGCTCTTTTCTCTCTCACTCTCTCTTTCTCTCTACTTAGAGAGAGAGAGAAGGAAACGCACACAATTCAATCTCTGGTTTGTCTCTTTCCGTTTAAAATCCACGTAATCTCAAAGACACTATCAAGATCAATGTTTTTCTTTGTTTTAATGGGATCGATGTCCAAAAAGGAAAGTCATTTTTAGTAATGTCCAGCCATTACCTTCATTTGTTTTCTCACCCCCACGCAATAGGGAATCATGACGGCTTCTGATTGGTACACGAAGCGGTCTGAATTCTCGTTTTTTAGTTTTTTTTTTTTTTTTCATGTGGAAGACTTGTGGAATGAAGATTCTTTCTGTCCGTGTGTGTATGTGTCTCCGTCTGATCAGCCTTGTGCTATGTCTCTGGTGATCAATTGCCGCCAAAATAAAAAAAAATAAAGTATGCGATTGATTTTTGAAGATTGGTTTTGCAAAATAAATAAATAAATAAATAAGGATAAAAAGAAAAAAAAAAAAACCGAGTTTCAGTCTTAGAGGTTTCATGAGTGACAAAATAATCAACTTTGAAATCACAAGCGTGAGCGTGCGCGCACGCGTGCGTGCGTGTGTGCGTGCAATGCGTGCGTGCGAGCGTATCTTGCATGCTTGTACGCGGGGTGGGGGTGGGGTGTATGTGACCAATGCTTGGAAA
>JADBJO010025262.1:0-7500 GCA_016801955.1 Conus betulinus
GGTCATCTGTGAACACAACACACACACACACACACACACACACTTTATCTCCTTTTCACTAACTAATTCATTCATCGTTTCTCTTCCTAACACACTCTAGTGAATGGTACGCAGTAAATTCACACTGCCACCCAGCACATAACTCCCCCGCCACATGTATGCTCATCTGTGAACACAATGGGTGAACGCTGCAGTCTCTCTGTCTCCATCACACGGAGTGAACGACATTGCACCGATCATGTAGCCCGACCTGTTGTCATTGTATTTATGAGTGACAGAGGCAGGGTAGAAACCTAGTTCTAACAACACAGGGTAGAAACCTAGTTCTAACAACACAGGACACAAACCCAGTCCTAACAATACAGGACACAAACCCAGTTCTAACAATACAGGACACAAACCCAGTTCTAACCATACAGGACACGAACCCAGTTCTAACAATACAGGACACGAACCCAGTTCTAACACATACAGGACACGAACCCAGTTCTAACAATACAGGACACAAACCCAGTTCTAACCATACAGGACACAAACCCAGTTCTAACCATACAGGACACAAACCCAGTTCTAACAATACAGGACACAAACCTAGTTTTAACAATACAGGACACGAACCCAGTTCTAACAATACAGGACACGAACCCAGTTCTAACAATACAGGACACAAACCCAGTTCTAACAACTAACAATACAGGACACAAACCCATGTTCTAACAATACATGACACAAACCCAGTTTTAACAATACAGTACACAAACCCAGTTCTAACAATACAGGACACAAACCCAGTTCTAACAATACAGGACACAAACCACGTTTTAACAATACAGGACACAAACCCAGTTCTAACAATACAGGACACGAACCCATGTTCTAACAATACAGGACACGAACCCAGTTCTAACAATACAGGACACAAACCACGTTCTAACAATACAGGACAGAAACCTAGTTTTAACAATACAGGGTAGAAACCTGGTTCTAACAATACAGGACAGAAACCTAGTTCTACAATGCAGAGTAGAAACCTCATCAGTCGGGAGAGGGGTCGGCATTCTCCTTCTCTAAAGACTCGACCAGCGGACAGTTAAGTCACTCGTCGTCTTTCTTCTCTCCCTTTCCTTCGTCATGTGTGTGTGTTTGATTAGTAGACAGAAAGCCTTCAGGGTCCAAACGCGTCGCTTCTGTGCCGTCATCTGTTTGCTCCATTGGTTTGGTAACAGAACTTTCATCTTGTTTTGGCTTCACCTTCCCCTGCAGTAGTTCCACATTCAGTCTGGCATCAAGATCTGCTGAAGTGAAGGACACACACGACTGCTTCATCTTCAGCGCCTCGGTCGCCTCGCCATTCCAAATGTGGCATTATCCCTCAAAAGGGCGATCCCTTCCAGAAAAAAAAATGTCATTGTACTTAGCGTGGCAGCTAGTTAGTATCTGATTGGTTACCCCAGATATGTAGGTCAACATGAAGACGAGACAATATGCTTTTTTTACATTTCAAAATGCCTTGAAGATGGCTCATGAAAGTGACAACGTCATTATCAGTTCAGAACTTATAAAAACACATATTGATTGTTTTGACCTAATCCCATTAAGAGAATGTTTTTTTGTTTTTTTTTAAAAAAGGAAAACCACAAGGAAAATACATACATTTGGGCGTTCTCCATCAGGGACCGACACTCACGCCCTGTACAAAGGAAGTGATGAGAAAACTGTACGGCTGTGTATCATAGTTTGTACTGCATACTCATCAATCATTGGTGCAAATCAAACCGCACGTGAAACTATCAGCTGCCTCACAGCGATCGACAACATCCGTCCGTTGTCAGCTAAAGAAGTAGGCACGCCAGTTAATAAACGCAGAGAGGTTTCTGCCAATTTATATCTATACGCCTACGGCGCGAGTCCACAGATATACATCACTTCTCTACAACAAACACTGTTGGGGTTTTCCTCTCGTTTTGTTTGTTTGTTTGTTTGTTTGTTTTTTTCTTTTTTTTTTTTTTTTTTTCTTTTTTTTTTCGTTTACAATATCTCTTGCCACTGTTCAGTTGCGGCCAATGCATGTGTGTTAGTTTACTAATACACCCAAACCCCAAACGTCGGTTGAAAATTGAGTTTTAGACCATATCCGTTCAAAGCCATTGAAATCTTGCAGACTACAACTCAACATGGCCGATAGAAGAACTCGGAATTGCAGCGATGGCATACTTGGCTTTGGGGGGTGGTTTCCTCTCGTGACACCACGATGACGTCATACAGAGCTCAGACTTTACAACGAAGGGCGATACGTGGATCGGAGGTCAGTCAGACTGGTAGCGGCGATTTGTCCAGCGGCATGTCATTTTACAATCTTAATGTCCAGCGGTTGACAGCATTGTCGTCGGCTAGGATCGCAGCAAAGAATTTGAAAACTGTGCTTGTCACCCAAAGTGTGCCCTTTTCCATTCAGGCACTCAAGCTTCGTAGCCGTTGCTAAGGAAGGAAAAGGCCGAGACCCGTGGGTGGAAAGGCATGGAACAAAGTAAAAGGTAGAGAAAAGTGAGTGAAGGTGGAGAGAAAAAAAATAGGAAAAGAGAAGGGGTAAGAAAAAGTGAGAAAAGTTATTACAAAAAAAAAAAAAAAAAAAAAAGCAGAAAAGATAGGAAAAGGCAGAAAACTGTCGGGAAAGATTAAAACAAAAGCAGGAGCAGGGGAGACTGAAAAAAGGTAGGGGGAAAAAAGGTAAATAAACGGATGAAAAGACAGGCAAAAAAATCGAACGGTTAAGAAAAGGCGGGGACAAAGAGAAAGAATGGTGAAAAGCAGGATATGGTATGACCATGTATTATAACACTGAGAAAAGTACGAAAAGATGTCAGAAACATATGTAGGTAGAAACAGGAACAAGACAGAGAAGATTGGGAAAACCGGAAAAGACTAAGAGAGAAAAAACATGTACGGAAAAACAGGAACAAGAGAGAGAGAAAAGATAGGAAAACCCGAAAAGACTGGAGAAAGGTAAAAGGGGAAAGGGGAAAGGTACAGAATGTAGAAGGAAAAGATCGGCAAACGTAGGAAAACATAGGGGGAAATGGGAAAGGATAGAAATATGCTGAAGGGGGGAACAGGGGGGGGGGGGGGGGCTGAGGTACATTCGTAAAAGCTACATGAAATAGGAAAGGGGAGGGTAAAGTAGGAAAAGCTATTTGAGGGGGAAAAAATAGGAAGATGCAAAGTTGAAAAGTTGGCAGGGAAATTAGGAAAAAAAAGAAGGGGGAAAACTGATGTCTGAAAGCCCCTTCCCCCCCCCCCCCCTCCCTCCCCCACATGAAGAGGCAATGCCGTCGCCTCAGTGATGGATTAGCTGTGAGCCGTGCTGCACGTGCCGCAGTGACAGGCGCCAGGCTGAAGTGGACAGTCAGCTGATGCTATCTGCAGGGCAGCGCGATGTCACACAGACTGCACCAGGGAGCTGATGGCTGGCCGCCTGCACGCCCTCTGTTGACTTAGCTGCTGACTGCCTCCACTCGTCATCAAACACGCTGCACTGGCCGAGTGTGAAGATACAGACAGACAGATACACAGACGGATGCACAGACCGATGGATAGATAGGTAGACTGACGGACAGATAGATGTATACACCGATATGTATATAGACAGATAGATTGATAGATAGATGCACAGACCAACATGTATAGAGATAGATAGACCGACAGACAGACAGAGATACACAGACCGGTGGGATAAACAGGTACACATTGAAAAGTGTAAAACTGCATGCACTTTGCGGCACTTTGTTTTCACTTCCTACATTTTCCAGAGGAAAAAAGATTTCATAAATAAACCATGATTATGTTTAACGGTAAAAATCCTCACCGTAACAGGGAAGCGCGCGCGCGCGCGCACACACACACACACACACACACACACACACGGGGGAGAGAGAGAGAGGAGGGATGGATGGAGAGAGAGACAGACAGTCTTTCTGCTGTGTGATATTCAAATACTCTGGTCAGTTAGCAGAGCTGTGTACTGACACACAGTTCACGCATAATGACAGTTTAGCGGTTTGTTGATCGTCAAAAGTCTAATCGGAAATGACCAAGTCGCAAGAAATGGACACACACACACACACACACACACACACCTACAGGTGGATGATGGAGAGACCGACTGTCCAAACAGTCCTTGTTCCACTAATCAGATCTCAGCTGAACGCTGCTGCTTTCCTGACAAAGTGAGCAATAAACGTTTGTTCATAAATCATGCTGACTGTTAAAAAAAAAAATATGTTTGGTCACACACACACACACACACACACACACACACACACACACACACAGACAGACACACACACACACACACACACACACACACACCACTCCATCGACAACTAGCAGCTACCATGGCCACAGTTATGAAACACACGTGCGACTCAAGAGCGCACAATCAGCAACCATCGGAGAACCGAAACTGAAACAATCAATCAGCAGTCAAAGACAACATCACGGCGCCAACAGGTGGTTGCAGTTGCCCGGAGCAACTGGCGAGGACAAAGTGGCGGCGGCACAGTGGGTTGACAGGGTCCTGATGAAGTGATAGTCGTGCAGAGGGGGGTGGGGGGGGGGGAGTGGGGGAGGGGCGCGCAGTGTGGCGGGAGGGAGGGGGAAGGGGAGGGGGAGCGGCATCCCGTTAAGGGTGGACAGCCAGAGATGGCGGCGCTGATTGAGTCGTGAGGTGAGATTGGATTATGGCCGATGAGAAACTCGATTCATCGGCTGCCATACATCATACGGATCATTTCGTTTAGCCGGTCTGTTTGCCCCGCGAAGCGCCAGATACTGATTTGAGCGATACAGAAGTGTTGTTGGGGTACAGCAGTTTTGGGATTCAATCCTTCCTGTTTCAGATATTATTGGACCAACGAACCGTTCCATTTTCGCTTGTTGGCTTGACACAGTCAAGAAAAAAAACAACAAAAAACAAAGAGCCAATTAGGAACAAAATTAATGAAATGAATTCAGATGTACTTGGCATTCTAAATCACCAAAGACATGTCATCTACTAGTGCATCAGCCATAACTAGACGTAGCATATGGAATTAGGGTATTTACCCTCTTACTTTATAAACTTATAAGAATAAGCCTACGAGTGTCTGTGTGTGTGTGTGTGTGTGTGTGTGTGTGTGTTGGATCTCAGTGGTAGATACTTCCAACATTTGGGAGTGCTTTTGTGTTATCAACCCGTGTGTGGTGTGTGTGTGTGTGTGTGTGTGTGTGAGGAACTGTGCCCAAGTTTCTGGTGTTTTGTGTGTTTATTTGATAGGGGAAAGCATCGACGGAAAATATGTTTCGCTTGTGCGGGCTACCCACGAAAAAAAAACACAACAACAACAAACAAAAAAGGAAGGATCTTAGAGACTTGTGCCTGCGCTGACCTGTTGAAGAAAACAGTGCAGCTTGCACACTTGCTGAGCGGTGAACAGAGCTCAGGGACATTGGTCACCTGGAAGATGTACAGCTCAAGCAGAGAGGAAGACCTGTGGACGGTGCCGTAGTTACAGCGAGGCTCTGCATGAACGCATGCCTCCTAACGATGAACAAGTAGGGTAAACTCTCGCTCCCGTAAGAAAACCTAACACAGAGTATCTCTTATTCAAGACCGGCACAGCCTTTTAAACTTGATAAAGTCAGACAAATACAAAGACGAACAATTTAATAGTAGGGGGGAAAAACAAGCGCAGGCCAACAACCCCTCCGTAAAATGCCTCCTAGTTTTCGTCACAGACACAGGGGTGTCTTGTGTCATTGTAAACTGAAGACTACGGCTAGTCATAATAAAGAGAAAGTCACCAGGTAAGCCAAGGAAATAAGATGAAAGGTGAGAAAAAAAAAAGAAAGATGAATGTTCTTCAGCTAAAGAAGATTATGATGATTGATATGTTTTTCATCTGTCAAGAACTTTTCAACCGGTTAGTATAGGGGGATACAGTCTCTTTGTTGAGAAGGGCCCAAACACAGTCTGTGGTTCGGATATTGACGAAAGCTCGCAGGTGGAAGAATTGTGTTCTAGGTCTGTGAGGACTGAAAACCTTTGTTTATGAAAACGATTACTGTTCATGCGTGGCACTGTGGGTTCGAGCTTTAGGAGAAAAAAGATTTTGTTTTTTTTTAGTCCGTGTGGACCTGTTGATTAATGTGATTTTGAAAAAAAAATAATATGCTTTTAATTGATTTAAGTGTCAGAGTAGAAAGAACTGTCTGTAAATAGTGTAGAAAGTTTAGCTGTTAATTAAAAAAGGAAGATCCGTGTTATATGTTGTCTGACTGGTTGGTTGTTGACGTTGCGAGAGCAGTGGTCTGACAATATGTCTATCTGTCTATCTATCTATCTATCTACACACACACACACACACACACACACACACACGCACGCACACACGCACACACACACACACACACACATATATATATATATATATATATATATGAATATTTTAGCGGCAGATAAACCATCTTTATAACACAGAAGATATATATATATAAATATCTTCTGTGTTATACAAGATGGTTTATCTGCCGCTAAAATATTTCCTATTTTGAAAGCATTTTTTTTTTTCTTTCTTTCTGTCTTTCTTTCATAGTAATTGATAATATACGTCGTTCAAAGTGGTGTCAGAGAGAGAGAGAGAGAGAGAGAGAGAGAGAGAGAGAGCACAATGCGCCCACTGTGCAAGTCCGCTATCAAGTGAAAACTCACTATGCATCTAATTGTCCCTGCTTTGATATAAGGTTTCCTCCAACACGCCCACCCCCCGACGCCTCCCTCCGCATATGAAGCTACAGTTACCCCAGTAACCCGACACCGTCAATAAAGATGATATCTATCCACCACCACACAACCAGGGCCTTTGTTACAAATCCATACAAAGCTTTTAAAAGAAGAGAAACTGCCCTGTCCCTGGTATTGCTGGTGGCTCGTCCGAGGGAATATCTTGGCTCCTGTTTATTTTTTTGCACAACCAATGTTAAAAGAAAAGGTTTTCATGAAGTTCGTCGCTGTTGCGCTCCAGCAAACAGATGTTACGTTAACAAACGTTCCTACAGGCTTTTGGCAATTTTGGAATGAAATTCTCGGTTTTAATCTCTCTCTCTCTCTCTCTCTCTCTCTCTCTCTCTCCCCCCCCCCCCCCCCCCCCCTCACCCCCAGGGACAACTCAGTGCTCAACGTGAACAACTTTGTCCGCAGTGAGTAGGATACTGGGCAGATATATTGCTACGAGTCCATGTTCAGTCAAGTCGTACTGTCTGTTGCCCGGCCGATCGCGAAGGTCACGTCATGTTTGTGCGTATTCCTTTAAGTCAGTCTTACATACAGATCACCATCTCATTGTTAAGCACTAACTCACATGAATTCCCGACCCTCAAAGACTAATGTTCATTCACTTTGTATCACACCTTGTTGAGTACCACACCACCTACATACTGGTGCAGATGAAGAATGTTTATTTCCAT
>JADBJO010025262.1:15000-24009 GCA_016801955.1 Conus betulinus
TTAACATTGTCAGGTAGGACACAGTTTGAACTTTTTTTTTATCCACTTTCTTTAACTAACATTGTCAGGTAGGACAGTTTGAACATTTTTATCCACTTTCTTTCTTTAACATTGTCAGGTAGGACAGTTTGAACATTTTTATCCACTTTCTTTAACATTGTCAGGTAGGACAGTTTGAACATTTTTTATCCACTTTCTTTAAACATAGCATTGTCAGGTAGGACAGTTTGAAACATTTTTATCCACTTTTTTTTAACTAACATTGTCAGGTAGGACAGTTTGAACATTTTTATCCACTTTCTTTTCAGGTATCCACAGGCAGGTTGAACAGTTTTTTTTTCCACTTTCTTTGTCATTGTCAGGTAGGACAGTTTGAACATTTTTATCCACTTTCTTTAACTAACATTGTCAGGTAGGACAGTTTGAACATTTTTTATATCTTTTTTAACATTGTCAGGTAGGACAGTTTGAACATTTTTATCCACTTTCTTTAACTAACATTGTCAGGTAGGACAGTTTGAACATTTTTATCCACTTTCTTTAACATTGTCAGGTAGGACAGTTTGAACATTTTTTATCCACTTTCTTTAACTAACATTGTCAGGTAGGACAGTTTGAACATTTTTATCCACTTTCTTTAACTAACATTGTCAGGTAGGACAGTTTGAACATTTTTTTATCCACTTTCTTTAGGACAACTAACATTGTCAGGTAGTAGGACAGTTGAACATTTTATCCACTTTCTTTAACAGTTTTGAACAACATTGTCAGGTAGGACAGTTTGAACATTTTTATCCACTTTCTTTAACTAACATTGTCAGGTAGGACAGTTTGAACATTTTTATCCACTTTCTTTAACTAACATTGTCAGGTAGGACAGTTTGAACATTTTTTTATCCATTTTTTATCCACTTTTTTCTTTAACATTGTCAGGTAGGACAGTTTGAACATTTTTATCCACTTTCTTTAACTAACATTGTCAGGTAGGACAGTTTGAACATTTTTTATCCACTTTCTTTAACTAACATTGTCAGGTAGGACAGTTTGAACATTTTTATCCACTTTCTTTAACTAACATTGTCAGGTAGGACAGTTTGAACATTTTTTTTTATCCACTTTCTTTCTTTAACATTGTCAGGTAGGACAGTTTGAACATTTTTATATCCACTTTCTTTAACATTGTCAGGTAGGACAGTTTGAACATTTTTTATCCACATTGTCAGGTAGGACAGTTTGAACATTTTTATCCACTTTCTTTAACTAACATTGTCAGGTAGGACAGTTTTGAACATTTTTTTATATCCACTTTCTTTAACTAACATTGTCAGGTAGGACAGTTTGAACATTTTTATCCACTTTCTTTAACTAACATTGTCAGGTAGGACAGTTTGAACATTTTTTATCCACTTTCTTTAACTAACATTGTCAGGTAGGACAGTTTGAACATTTTTTATCCACTTTCTTTAGCATTGTCAGGTAGGACAGTTTGAACATTTTTATCCACTTTCTTTAACATTGTCAGGTAGGACAGTTTGAACATTTTTTATCCACTTTCTTTAACTAACATTGTCAGGTAGGACAGTTTGAACATTTTTGTCTGAAGATATCTCCATTTTTCTTCAATAGTGTCAAATAGGTGAGTTAGATCTCTTTCTTTCGTTCCCCCCCCCCCCCCCCCCCCCCTTTTTGTTTCACATCAAGAGGTAGGCGAGTCTGGATATTTTTCCCCACTTGTTTGAACATGATGACAAAAAGTTTGGACATTGTTTTCAGTTTTCTTTACCGTTACAAAATAGGACATTTTGTGTTCTCTTTTCCATTTTCTTTAACATTGTCAGCTAGAACAAGTATGACCTTTTCTTTAATGATACGACGTTTGGGCATTTTCCCCACTGTTAATCATTGCAAAGTAGGCAAATTGCCAGATAGGACAATTAGGACTTTTCCCCATGTTCTATTAACACTGCAACATAATAAGACAGTTTTGACATGAATTTTGTTCCCACGTTCTTTAACATTGCAATATACGACAATGCGGAATTTTTTTTTTTTTTTTTCCACTTTAGTCATGCGACCTAGGACAGTTGACATTTTCCGAGTTTAGGTTTAATGGAGGTGAAGAGAATTGTCCGACCTTGAGGAGATCTGAGCTCTACAGAGTACCTCCCTGTGTTGTTGGGCTTTTGGTTTTGGTGCCATGGCACTTCATTCCTGTCGGTAAAGACCTTTTCATGTCTAATGGGAAGACTGGCTGGAAGTTCGCCACAGGAGTTCAAATCATTGTGTACACATCCTTCATAACGTGCAGAGAACCACTGGAGGCTTTCTCTCTCATATTCCCCTGTCTTCTTCGTCTGGGTCCGCTTTTTTTTTCTTCTTCTTTTTTTGCTGTTGTTTGCTCGCTTGCTGGCTTTCTTGCTTGCGTGTTTTGTTCTCTTTTTGTTTTCACATTTGTCAATTGCTTTTACACACGATTGTGGTACATTTCAGGAAATGAAAGGGGGAAAAAAAACAGGTAAGTAAAAAAGAAAGAAACAGAGAGTAAATTGAAGTTATACAGAATTGTAAGAGAGAGAGAGAGAGAGAGAGAGAGAGAGAGAGAGACAGACAGACAGACAGACAGACAGACAGACAGAAAGACAGAGACAGAGAGAGAGAGATGTGTGGGGTAGAGAGGGGGATGAGAGGTGATCCTTGTCTAAAACTATATACCAAACAATGGATGGTGCATATGGAGATTATTTCATTGCTTCTGTATCAACACGCTGTTTTTTTCCGCTCTGGGTTTCATTCCTTGGTTTTTGTAAGTTTTACACACACACACACACACACAGAGAGAAAAGGGGGGGGGGGAGGGGGGAGAGCAGCACTTCCACGTCTATATGGAGGTCCTTAACAGTGTGTACAACTGTCACGTGTGGAATAGCCTAAACAGTTCTTGTTTCACTCCAATACAGCATAGGCTACAGGCCGTTTAAGAAATCAACTCTGTGTGTGTGTGTGTGTGTGTGTGTGTGTGGCTCCTATGTACATCAATCTTCCTCAATTTTTTTTCTCGGCTTATAACGGTTTGTAAAGCAGACTTGTTGTGGGCTGTCTGTTCCAGGTGAATGCTCAATGATCAGTAACACACACACACACACACACACACAATCAATCAAGCTTTTGCCACACTTTCTCCAGTTTTGTCCCGTTCTCTCAGTTTCACTCAAAACCAGTTCATCATCATCTATCACCTGGCCTTTATAAGTCACCTGGCCCTTAACAAGAAGGTCGGCCCAGTCTGTTATTGTTCCTGTCACACGTAAAACATGACAACAACGTTTAGCTGGCAGTCTGTTGTTGTTCCTGTCACAGGCAAACATGACAACGTTTTACTGGCAGTCTGTGTGACTGTTCCTGTCACAGGTAACCATGACAACGTCTTGCTGGCAGTCTGTTATTGTTCCTGTCACAGGTAACCACGACAACAACGTTTTGCTGGCAGTCTGTTATTGCTCCTGTCACAGGTAAACATGACAACGTTTTGCCGGCAGTTTTCACTTGCACATTTCTATGACTGCAGTGGGTCACAGATTTCTTCATTCAACCTGTACGTTGCGCAAAACATATACACTGCTACTGAGTGCGCGCGCACGCACACACATACACATACAAACACGTATGCGCATATCCACGTAAGCACGCACGCGCACACACAGACACGCGTGCGCGCGGTCCTCTCTTTCAACTACTTGAAAGTATTAGATTGTTCGTCTTTGTATTTGTCTGACTTTATTCAAGTTTAAAAGGCTGTGCCAGTCTTGAATAAAAGTTACTCTGTGTTAGGTTTCCTTATGGGAGCAAAGACTACCCCATTTGTTTATTGTTTACTGTTCCCTGCCTCATTTCATTTCAATTTTCGTTTTGATTAAATCGAGGTTATTTGTATTTGTTTTTCTGTCTTTGTGTTTGTCTTTTGATCTCCCTTGCATCCTTGGGTGGATCCTCAAGCGTAGGCTCAAAGATTGCCCCCTACATTTTATACTATTTGCATAATATCTGTCGTTTTTCAGCAACTTTTTTTCCTCCCCACACTTTCGTTTGGTTTCCTTTACTACTCTTCGCTGGCTGCTTCGGGGGGTGCTATTGGATTCTTTTTTTGCACCCTTGGTGGTGAGAACACCACGGTATTACGGACTGTGGTGTGTGTCTATTTGACGCCAGGAGCGCAGATACAGCCAACCGTGTCTCTCTGATGAGTTTCCGACCCAACCGACAAAAGACCTCCTCGAAGCAGGCAATACAAAAGACCTCGGACCTCGAAGCAGGCAATACAAAAGACCTCGGAGCAGGCAATACAAATATAACTGCTCTTAAAAAGGGATTGCGATGGTTCCCTTGGACAGCCAGTGAAAAGTTTTCATATTTTTTCTTAATTTCATATTTCCAGTTTTTACATTTTCAACCTCCTGCCGCCCTTCTTAAGTTCAAGGTTTTGCCAAATCATTGCTCTGAAAGACAATTTGGTTGGGCCTGCGCTTGTTTTCTCTCCCTATTAGTTTGTTCGTCTTTGTGTTTGTCTGACTTTATTCAAGTTTAAAAGGCTGTGCCAGTCTTGAATAAAAGTTACTCTGTATTAGGTTTCCTTATGGGAGAGCAAAGACTACCCATTTGTTTATTATTTGAAAGAAATCTAGATTATCAGTCAAAACTAAGTTTCCTGGATAACTTTTTTTTTTTTTTTCCCTTTTAAACATTTGTAGAGGTAACAGGTTTCTTATTGTTTTGAGAAAATCATGGCCCTAGTAATGTAAAGCATATTTCGAGTACTTTCATGTAAGCGAATTACCTGAAGATGATTAAAAAAAAGCCGATTTTTTTTTTTTTTTTTTTTTTTTGCGAATCTTATGAATCTTATTCCAGAGCAAAATGATGAATTGGCATTGATTGTTTCACAGGAGATGCCTTTTAGAATGAAAGCAGTGAACTTGAAAAACGTAAAAAAAACAAAAGCAAAAAAAAAAAACACGTTACTGCAGCATTGGTCCCTAAGAGAACAGCACCATAGGAAAATTTAGAAAAAGAAAAGGGGGGGGGGGGGTTAGTTACCGCCACAGACACAAACGCATTACAGAACAAAACACAATGCATTCATTTCGACCTCTTGGGTCTTCTTCAGGCAAAAGAACAACTATTAGGACAGTGAAAACGAAGAACGAGAAACCAATGAATATGAGAAGTGGTTTCTCGTTCTTCGTTTTCACTGTCCTAAGTGTTTTTGTTTTTGCCTGAAGAAGACCCAAGAGGTCGAAATGCATTGTGTTTTTGCCCTGTAATCTGTTTGTATCTGTTGCAGTAATTACCCCTTTTCTTTCTGACTTTTGCTTCATTTTCCGCCCCCAGTCACTCCGTTGTGAAACTAACGGCACTATAGGGGTTAAAAGGGTGTCATGTTGTAGAGGATCAGCCACGTGTTTGGAATGAATGTTTGAAATGAATGTTTGATATCCTCTGTGATGGCCCAGGTCTTGTTTTCTCCGACTGTAATCTCACTATTTAACTCTTAGTTTGCAAATAACTGAATAAAACTGATAATTAAGCGGATTTTGATGTCTCCTTTTTTTTTTTTTTTCGTAGCCTGAAGTGGTCAAATATGAAAGTCACAATGATCAGTACATTCTTTTTTCTGTAATCTGTTATAAATGTTTCAGTTTTTCTTCCATCTCTGTGTGAGCTTTTTGTGGTAGTTTTTGTTTCACATTTATTTCTTTTGTTTGTGATTCTGATAATTTGATCAGCAGGTCTGAAGTTACACTAGCACCTACCCCTACCCCCACCTCCCTATAAACCACATTGAGTCCAGTCTGGGTTGGTATCTGCCAGTCTCTGCGAACATGACTTTGCTAATGAATGGTGCTGTGCTCATGCAGTCTTAATGCTATGCACACAAATCAGGCAACTCACCTGCACACAAAGTGTCAACCTGCAGGCTTAGTGCTTGGACACAGAACACGTTCCACACAACTCGCTAAACCCCTCCACAGCCCACAGAAAGAGACAAGACAGACAGACAGCGCGCGGTGAGACGCCTAATTGTTAATTAACTCCCCCGTTTATATATCTCACGCGCTTATCAGTTGTCAATTTCCCCCGCGTGCGTCGCGGACGACCGCGCTCGCTCGCGCTCAGGACGATTGATTGACAACGGGAGCTGTTGAAATCAACAACGTTTTTTTCCTCCCCGCACTCGGGCGCCGCCATTCGTTTCGCCTAAGCCCCGCCTCTGTTGGCCAGCCGACTTCCCCCCCCCCCCCCCCCCCCCCTCACCACGCTTAGGATGATGCTCCAGGACTGGCTGCTGGTCGCCCCGCCTACCTCGTGGAGGAGCTCCCCCCCCCCCCCCCCCAGCGACCCCGCCTCCCTGACTACCTGGCGTGCTGCGAGCCAGACCAAAGGAAGAGAGCTGTCAACAGCAGTCAGGTTGAGGACAGCCACAGAGAACCGTCCGGCATCGACCCGCAGTCTTGGAAACAGTCCGCGAAACCTGGTGTATAAAAGAAACATACAAAGCTGAAACAAACGGAACAAGCCAATCAGGAGCGAGAAAACAGAAAGAAAAGAAAGACAGGTGTCGGATCAGTAGAAGATCTGTGTAAACAAAAACGCGCGCACACACACACACACACTCACACACACACTGGTGCAGGGCAATACAATCGCCGTTTGTGAGTTTCCAGCTCAGAAGCAATGGTTCCAACACACATTGTTTATCATTGGCATACAGAAGGCTTTGTTGTTGTTGTTTGTTTTCTCCTCTTCTGGTTGTCCCCTCTTTTTCTTCTAATCGTAACTTACATTGTTCATATTTGCTAGTTTTTATTTTTTTTATTCCTCCAGTTGTTTGCGTTGGTTCACAAAATGAAGAGTTACTTGAACTCGTTCTGTTTCCCCATGTCTTTATGCTTCTTCATTTCTTCTGCCTCTTCTTCTTCTGTAAATTCGTGACTATCAGAAGCGTTCTTGTGTTCTTGTGTCCTGTGTTACGTTGCACAGTGTCAGGTGTCATACGGTATCGTATTATATGACATACTGAACTGTATCATCGCATGGAGAGAGAGAGAGAGAGAGTTTCAGTTTCAGAAAGTCGACTACAGTGTAAAGTCTTTCAGAAAAAAATGTCAATTCAAACCCACACAACTTTCCACAAAGTGTGTACTCCAATAGTTTCAGTTTCAAAAAGTCGACTACAGCGTAAAGCCTTTCAGAAGAAAGATCAAGATCAACTATAAAGAAACCGGACTTCGGCCGTCCTGAAGCCCCCCACCCCCACCCACCCACCCATTCATGCACTTCATCAGGACACATCCCTGGAGTAAAGAATCTGGAGCATTTAACATGCCTAAAAGGAACATGACAGCACAACAGAACATGCCCCAAAAGACTATGACAGCACAACAGAACATGCCCCCAAAGACCATGACAGCACAACAGAACATGCCCCAAAAGACCATGACAGCATTACAGAACATGCAAAAAAAAACATGACAGCACAACAGAATG
This sequence comes from Conus betulinus, assembly GCA_016801955.1. Lineage (NCBI taxonomy): Eukaryota > Metazoa > Mollusca > Gastropoda > Neogastropoda > Conidae > Conus > Conus betulinus. The sequence continues at coordinate 22,543 of JADBJO010025262.1, forward strand.
CCCCAAAAGAACATGACAGCACAACAGAACATGCCTAAAAAGAACATGACAGCACAACAGAACATGCCTAAAAAACCATGACAGCACAACAGAACATGCCCCAAAAGACCATGACAGCACAACAGAACATGCCAAAAAAACCATGACAGCACAACAGAACATGCCCCAAAAGAACATGACAGCACAACAGAACATGTCTAAAAACCACCATGACAGCACAACAGAACATGGCTAAAAACCACCATGACAGCACAACAGAACATGGCTAAAAAACACCATGACAGCACAACAGAACATGCCTAAAAACACCATGACAGCACAACAGAACATGTCGAAAAACACCATGACAGCACAACAGAACATGCCTAAAAACACCATGAACACAGACGGTACAGAATGCACACGTACTAGTGTCCACTTTGGACAGGGTTGCCGTCTCACTGTCTAATCGCAGATCATTCAGGCCCGCAACAGACAACCTGGCATAGTATAGGTCGTAAAAGAGAAAGAGACATGCTAGAATGAAGGGGGAGGGGGGGGGGGACAACAACAGCCAGTGAGCATTCAGTTTGCGTTTCTAACCTTAGGGATGCTGAGGGGTTTTTGGGCTTGATCCCTTGGTGGTGAGAACACCACAGGTAGTGCAGCTGCATCTGATGCTCAGGCGAGGACGGACACAATCAGCCCAGTTCGCTGGTCAGTCCCACTGTGGGGACCGGACACGATCAGCCCAGTTCAATGGTCAGTCCCACTGTGGGGACCGGACACGATCAGCCCAGTTCACTGGTCAGTCCCACTGAACGGATGTAAGTGGGCTGTGAACGGACGATGTCAATGGTTCTGTGGTCAACACGGACATCGACGTGTCCCAGTATGCTGCTGGTGAAGAAGGGGAATGTTTATAGTCTACCGCTCTCTACTCCATTCCCATTTTCTGGTGAAGAAGGGGAATGTTTATAGTCTACCGCTCTCTAGAAGGGAATGTTTATAGTCTAACCGCTCTCTACTCCATTCCCATTTTCTGGTAAAGAAGGGGAATGTTTATAGTCTACCGCTCTCTACTCCATTCCCATTTTCTGGTGAAGAAGAGAAATGTTTATAGTCTACCACTCTCTACTCCATTTCCATTTTCTGGTGAAGAAGGGGAATGTTTATAGTCTACCGCTCTCTACTCCATTCCCATTTTCTGGTGAAGAAGGGGAATGTTTATAGTCTACCGTTCTCTACTTCATTCCCATTTTCTGGTGAAGAAGGGGAATATTTATAGTCTACCGTTCTCTACTTCATTCCCATTTTCTGGTGCAGGGGGAATGCTTATGGTCTACCGCTCTCTACTTCATTCCCATTTTCTGGTAAGGGATGGAATGTTTATAGTCTAACGTTCTCTCTATTTCATTCCCATTTTCTGGTAAAGGATGGAATGTTTACAGACTAACGTTCTCTATTTCATTCCCATTTTCTGGTAAA
>JADBJO010025263.1:0-24008 GCA_016801955.1 Conus betulinus
ATAGTCCACTCTGTTACAGATATACCATGCTTTTTTACAAACCACTGGAGTTTACTGTACCTGGTCGGGATGTTTTCTCAGTGTTTCTTAAAGGTGAGTCTTGACAGCCCTTAAGACAAGGTTATGGTTGTCATATCTTGATTTTAAATAATGACCTGAAGGCATCCAGAGTTGTTCAGTTGTGGAGACTTTCTTCCAGTACTGTTCTGTCTCAACTTCTCCCCTCCCATCTGTAGGAAGTGCTGAGCTGAAGCTGCAGTTCCAACAACACTGACCTGTGTTGATCCCTCTGGGAACAAAGGATTATTACCCAGCACACATTGTCTGCCGTGGCCTGGACATCTTCCAAGTCCCACTGTGACTGGCCAACTCAGTTGTCAGGAAGGGAGATGATTATGACAACTTTGTTTGGGGATTTGTATATGCCAGACATGCCTGCTAGTGGATTCAACCCCTGGCACTCAGAGTCTGGTTGTGTTTCAGTCACTACAACCTTGCTGATTTCGGCAGCTGTGTGTTTCTATTGTATTCACTCCTGACATATGTAACAGTCTGGTTCAGTTGTCACCACTGCTGATAGAGATTGGTCTGTTGTCATCACTGCTGATAGAGATTGGTTCTGTTGTCATCACTGCTGATAGAGATTGGTTCAGTTGTCACCACTGCTGATATAGATTGGTTCTGTTGTCATCACTGCTGATAGAGATGGTTCTGTTGTCATCACTGCTGATATAGATTGGTTCTGTTGTCATCACTGCTGATATAGGTAACAGAGTAGTTCTGTTGTCATCACTGCTGATATAGGTAACAGAGTAGTTCTGTTCTCATCACTGTGATACAGGTAATGGTGTGGTTCTGTTTTCATCAGTAGTTACGTAGGTAACAGTGTGGTTCTGTTTTCATCACTGTGATAAAGTAACAGTGTAGTTCTGTTGTCATCACTGTGATAAAGGTAACAGTGTGGTTCTGTTGTCATCACTGTGATAAAAGTAACAGTGTGGTTCTGTTGTCATCACTGTGATAAAGGTAACAATGTGGTTCTGTTGTCATCACTGTGATAAAGGTAACAGTTTAGTTCTGTTGTCATCAATAGTTATGTAGGTAACAGTGTGGTTCTGTTGTCATCACTGTGATATAGGTAACAATGTAGTTCTGTTGTCATCACTGTGATATAGGTAACAGTGTAGTTCTGTTGTCATCACTGTGATGTAGGTAACAGTGTGTTTCTGTTGTCATCACTAGTTACATAGGTAACAGTGTGGTTCTGTTGTCATCACTAGTTACATAGGTAACAGTGGTTTCTGTTGTCATCACTGTGATATAGGTAACAGTTTAGATCTGTTGTCATCACTTGATGTAGGTAACGGTGTAATTCTGTTGTCATCACTAGTTACATAGGTAACAGTGTGGTTCTCTGTCATCACCAGTTACATGGGTAACAGTGTGGTTCTGTTGTCATCACCAGTTACATGGGTAACAGTGTAGTTCTGTTGTCATCACCAGTTACATGGGTAACAGTGTGGCTCTGTTGTCATCATGTTGTCATCACCAGTTACATGGGTAACAGTGTGGTTCTGTTGTCATCACTAGTTACATGGGTAACAGTGTGGTTCTTTGTCATCACTCCTTGCAAAGGCAACAGTCTGGTTCTGCTGTTATCATTGTTGAGATAGGTTACGGTCTGTTCTGATAGCATCACTGCTGACATAGGTAACACACTGGTCACGTTATTGTTACTGCTCATACAGATACACAAACTGGTTCTGTTGTCATCAGTGCTGTCACGGATAGGTAACATAGGTAACATTAATGTTCTGTTGTCATCACTGCTGACACAAGGAACAGTCAACACTGTTCAGCAGTCATTATGTAACACACCATTATAAAGCATCCAGGATTCAGCGTATCATTTCAGCTGCCCTGTATGCATTGAAAGATTGTACACATTATTGGAAACAATACTTGCGATGTTTTTTGTTTCTTTGGCAGTGCAGTGATGTGCTGTAACGTAGTGTGTGTGTGTGTGTGTGTGTGTGTGTGTGTGTGTGTGTGTGTGTGTGTGTGTGTGCACTCAAACAGGTGATTTGCCACAGAGAGAAGCCGCAGAAGATTTTCGGGATCCATTTGATTGGCCCCAATGCTGGAGAGATTCTCCAAGGTTTCGCTGTAGCACTGAGGTGTGTATGCAATGATGTTGATGTTGGAATACCACTCCACACCTAGTGACCATGATGTTAATGTTGAAATACCACCCCACACTTAGTGACCATGATGTTAATGTTGAAACCACCACCCCACACCTAGTGACCATGATGTGATGTTGAAATACCACCCCACACCTAGTGACCATGACGTTAATGTTGAAATACCACCCCACACCTAGTTACCATGATGTTAATGTTGAAATACCACCCCACACCTAGTTACCATGATGTTAACCCTCTTGTCAATCGGGCGCCCGCTAGCGCCCAACCGGAAATCACACAGCCAAAACGCTGAGCGCCTGCCAGTGCCCGGTAAAACACGTGGCAACAACGGGCGCCGCCATGTTTCTCGTAGAAAAGGAAGTCTCGTGAGAATGTGATTTCCTTCTTCCTGTAGCCATTTTCTACCGTCTGCAAAAAAACCGCGAGTGGATGCGTGCCGTGGTTCTCGAGTTACGAATTTTTAAAGTTTTGATTTCTGCCGTTCTATAATGAGATTTAGTGATGGAGATACTGCGATTTGTAGAATTTACGGCATAAGACTAAGTGAAAGTGCTGGGTGATGAAGCTTAGAGTGACCTAGATTTCGACTGGGATGAGGTTCAAAGTATGATGAGCAACGATTCGGAAAAAAGTTCTGAAGAGAAGAATTTTTTTTTTTCCCCGAGTAAATGGCTCATGTGACATTCTTCAAACTTACGATATAGCAACATATATATTCGTAGGAATTTTAAAAATTATTTTCATTTCATTCTTTCCTTTCCTCTCTTTTAAATTATTTTTTTAATTGAGTAACCATGTTCAAATTACGGAGTTACCTATCTTGCCGATGGTTTTCGGTGTTACTAAGCTCGGATAAGTGCATACTGAAGAGGGTTAATGTTGGAATACCACCCCACACCTAGTTGCCATCTTTTCCTTATCTTTCCTTCTCATTCCTTGGCTGGACACATCCTCTGACTTCAGCATTTCTTCATGAGGTAATCTTTTCTACCTCCTTCAATACCACATTACATTGAATACATCGTGCAAGGGGAGACAAATAAGGAATCTTTTGCAGTGAAGGTTGACACCTGATGCATGATGGTGTGTTGTAATGGATCCTAAGGTCTGCTGGCAAGCTGTTAGCTTCCTGTGAAGTAGCTACTGAGGTGAAAATGCAAGAAGCTTGGCAGTTTGGATTTGCCTGGAAAATGTTCATTTCTTCAAAACAACATATCCCTAAAGCAAAGAGTGAATGCTTAAGCCTTTGAACTGCATTCACACCAACAAATTAGTTCTAGTACTGTTTACTTGATGAGTTATTTGGGTACCATAATGCCTATTCCATGTGACACAAATGGTTCTACCCTCCCGGCTGACAACAAACATGGCTTAGTTACAGACCCCCCACTCTTCCCCTGTACCCTCTCCATTCTTCCTTCTTCCTGCTCCCTTCCACCTATCTCTTCCCCCCACCCTCACCCCCTCTATTCCCCACATCTTCCCTCCCAGCCACTGTGAGTATTCCTGGAGTCCAGTGCTACAACTGGTCATGGCAGCCCTCACCCCTGACCTTGTTTGTAAAGGTCAGCTGGTCATGGCAACCTTGACCCCTGACTGACTGTGTGTCAATGATCTAAAGAACACCTGACTGACTGTGTGTCAATGATCTAAAGAACATCTGACTGTGCGTCAGTGATCTAAAGAACATCTGACTGTGTGTCAGTGATCTAAAGAACATCTGACTGAATGTGTGTCAATGATCTAAAGAACATCTGACTGAATGTGTGTCAATGATCTAAAGAACACCTGGCTGACAGTGTGTCAGCGATGTAAAGAGCTCTTGACTGTGTGTCAATGATGTAAGATATTTAACACCTGACTGACAGTGTGTCAATGATCTAAAGAACACCTGACTGACAGTGTGTCAGTGATCTAAAGAGCACCTGACTGTGTGTCAGTGATGTAAGATATTCGCTTTTTGTGTTGTCACTGCTGAGAAAAATGAAGAGAAAGGAAGGGATGGAGATGAAAACTCAGATAAAATGATAGACGCATTCTAATGCAATCTGTGTTGCAGCAGTGATAGACCCACTCTGATGCAGTCTATTAACCTGTTGTGGCTATATCAGAAATGAACAGAAAGGAAGGAATGGAGATGAAAACGAAGAGAAAATGACAGACCCACTCTTATGCAATCTATTTATGTGTTGCAGTGGTAATTAAGAAAAGATGATAGACCCACTCTGATGCAATCTATTTACAGCGTTGCAGTGATATTAGAAGTCCAGTTAATCAGTATCTCTTTGAGTTTGATGAGTGATACACACCGCATCTGCAACACCCAGTCACACACACAACATGTTTACTCCATTCAAGTGCATCTACTCCATTCATCCAAAGGACAGACTGGGGAAACAAGAATTCACTTTCTTTAGCTCCCTTTACCAATCTGTTAACACAACAACAAGATTTCACAAATCCAAAAAAATTAACATAGTAGCTGCAGGTCACCATAGAGGCAGTTCACTTTCTTGCTTTCGAAAAGCAGCATATAGATAATACCTTCCATGTTTCTTCTTGATTTTTATATCAAACTTGCTGTGTAAACATTTCTTTTTTCGAAACTGCCACCAGTGGGAATTAAGTTTCCAGGAGGAGGAAGAAACTGGAGTCTTAGGGTTGGACGCTGAGGTTTTCTGCAAAGAAACCCCAAATCCTAACGTTAGCTAGAGAATGTATAAGTTTGAATTAATATTTGTTTTAAAGATATTCTGCACTAAACAATACAAACAGACACTTACGCATTTGTTGCAAATGGAATGCAAAACACATCCTACCTACAGTTGGGGATACCAAGTGAAATCTTTACGAAGGTATTAATCTAAAAAAAAAACGATTGCGCATTTCCCACAAAATGCTTCCCATTGTTTCTTTTTTTTTTTTTTTTTTTTTAATTAATCACATCAATAACTTACATTTACTTATAAGTAGTTTGTTTCTTTTCCATTTATGTTTTTTCTTATTCGCCAACTGGCAGCTAACCCTTAGGGAATCCCTAGCAGACTTCTGTCTGCGCTATATCGAAAAATCGATGACACTCTGGCCACAAGGAAAATTAGGTTTTCCTTTGACAGCCCTTAAGGCTGAAAATAAGCTAAAGACTCAGTCCAAGCCAAGCGCCTTTTCCTCCAGTCTGGCAACTCCTGGACTGCCCTACATATTGGGAACACACCTGTTGTACAAAACAGTGAGCTTCTCTCACCAATCATGTGCCCAGGAGTCCAATTGATGACAAGTTAGGGATTCAAACACTGTATACCTATGGTGGTGTTTTCTCATCAAAAGTTCAAAAAATAGATGGTGCTTATATATTGTCATGACAGTGAGATGTCTTGACCTTGTGCTTTCAGGTGTGATGTGTCCTTTGACCAGCTGGCCAAGACTGTGGGCATCCATCCCACGTGTGCTGAGGAGTTAGTCAAAGTGCACATCACCAAGCGGTCAGGCTGGACCCACGGTGACAGGTTGCTGAGGTTAAGCTGCACATCTCTCTTCTCTCTGGTCTCCCCCTGCATGATATGGTGTTCTGCCAGGATTTGCATGCAAATGGCATTGATGTTAGGTGTTAGATCCACAGTGTCATATAGTGAGGTTAGCAGAGACCAGTGTTGTGTCCTCAAAGCCATGATGGCAGATTGTGACGTTACTGACTACCACTGTGTGTTTAGGGATACACAACATAGAAATTGAATGATCAGCACTGTGTGTAGGAATCCTCCTTGCCATTTTGTGACATTACCTATCACTGTTGTGTGTGTATAGCAATCTGTAATGCCATATTGTGATGTTGGCAACCACTAGTGTGTGTGAATGATCATACACACACGAACATGCACATAATTGTCCTGGCGCTGTTATGTAGCTTTTGTCAGGAACTGTGTAGAAAGCCACAGTGCCATGCTGTGACATCAGTGATCACCACTGTGTGTGTATAGGAATCCACAATGTGGTGTTGTGACATCAGTGATCACCACTGTGTGTATAGGAATCCATAATGTGGTGGTGTGACATCAGTGATCACCACTGTGTGTGTAGGAATCCACAATGTGGTGTTGTGACATCAATGATGACCACTGTGTGTGTATAGGAATCCACAATGTGGTGTTGTGACATCAGTGATCACCACTGTGTGTATAGGAATCCATAATGTGGTGTTGTGACATCAGTGATCACCACTGTGTGTGTATAGGAATCCACAATGTGGTGTTGTGACATCAGTGATCACCACTGTGTGTATAGGAATCCATAATGTGGTGGTGTGACATCAGTGATCACCACTGTGTGTGTATAGGAATCAACAATGTGGTGTTGTGACATCAATGATGACCACTGTGTGTGTAAGAATCCACAATGTGGTGTCATGAAGTTAAGGATCATCACTGTGTGTATATAGGAATCAACAAGTTGGTGTTGTGACATCAGTACTGTGCGTGTAGGAGGGCGACGGAGGGACCGGGATGTGCAGACTGACTCTGGTCATTTCCATGAAGAGAATTGGTGAGGCAGCTTTCCCAGCTACTGTCTAGTTCACAGCCTTCAGCTTATGAACTTTCATAACATGCTGTTCTGTATTTCTTTAACATTAACTTCTTATTCAGTGTAATGCTCAAAGTTACACATAAAAGATAAATGTTCTAATGTGTCTGAAATTAAAGAAAACATTGAAAAGCAAGAAAGGTAAACCACAAGTCATGTGCATACATATAGGGAGAACTGGATTACAAAAGGGTCTGATTGGACTGTCACAAAGATGTATATCTCCATTGTCTGTGTGTATATGTGTGTGTGTGTGTGTGTAAAATCGGTAACATTTCTGCACAGGTGGACAGTTGGAGTATGAAATCATCTTATACACAGGTAACTTGGACAGAATAGTGCAAGCAGCATGATGTAGCTTTGGGCAGGAACATAGCAAGATGCATCAGGGTTACAGGAACATAGCAAGACCCATCAGATCACAGGAGCATAGCAAGACCCATCAGATCACAGGAGCATAGCAAGACCCATCAGGGTTACAGGAACATAGCAAGACCCGTCAGGGTTACAGGAACATAGCAAGACCTGTCAGGGTTACAGGAGCATAGCAAGACCCGTCAGGGTTACAGGAACATAGCAAGACCCGTCAGGGTTACAGGAACATAGCATGACCCATCAGGGTTACAGGAACATAGCAAGACGCCTCAGGGTTACAGGAACATAGCAAGACCAGTCAGGGTTAGTCTTTAGCTGGGTGAGCTGCCTCTTGGTTGATTGATGTAATGAAAGTTTCCCTTGAAACATTGACAGGGGGGAAGCTGGATGAAACAATACAACCGTTCTCTTTTGGATGACTAATGTGTTGTTAGAATTGTAATACACTATGTACATGTTCTGATTGGTAAGCATATGTTTATGCGTTGAGGAAGGCAGTGCTGGCGAATATGCAGGCACATGGGTGGGTGTGCATGAGAGAGTGTGCTTGTGACAGTTCAGACACCTGTCTTGTTACCTGCACTCATGCTGGATTTCATAGTCGTTTTTTGTTAGACAAAGAGTGGATGTGGTTGGAATATTGATCTGCCTGCACAACAGTTATTGAAGATGTATAGTGGTGAGTGTGTGTGTGTACGTGTGTGTGTGCGCGCACGAGCGCGCACAGGGCTGCCAAATCCCTATTTGTTTTGTTTTTCGTGAACCAAACCGCATTGAATGAATGTCTCATTGCTTGTTTCTCATTGGAAGGATGGTTATGTGATTGTTTGAATATTGGTTTTGAAATATATGAGACATGAATGTATTTTAAAAGTGTTTTTGAAATATATGAATCAAGAATGCATGTTCCTATTGAGAAATGAATGTAGCCAGAATAAAGTGTGGTGTGACCCAAGAAGTGTATTCAGTGAGTATGGTGATCGTATTGTGGTTAAGGAAAGCCATGTCTTGTGCTGCTTTGAAGCAGCAGGTAAAAAATTGAGATTTTTTTGAATTCTGTGTGTTAGTTACAGTATGCATGGATGGATTCGTGCATACAAGCACACGGCACACTCACATTTCATAGCAAGAGATGGATCACACGTTTGATGGACTCACACATACAACCACACAGCACACTCCCATTTCATAGCAAGAGATGGATCACATACAACCACCCAGCACACTCACATTCCATACCAAGAGATGGATCACACGATGGATGGACTAACACATACAACCTCACAGCACACTCCCATTTCATAGCAACAGATGGATCACATGTTTGATGGGCTCACACATACAACCACACAGCACACTCGCATTTCAGAACAAAAGTTGGGTCACATAATGGACGCACTAAACACATCCCACTACAGGATCACAAGATGTACGTACCACACGGATCACTTTTTTTTAAACAGGATTACATAATGCATACACACACACACACACACACACACACACACACACACACACACACACACACACACACACCATGTTTGCATTCCACTACATAATTACAGAATGGATACACACACACACACACACACACACACACACACACACACACACACACACACACACACACCATGTTTGCATTCCACTACATAATTACAGAATGGATACACACACACACACACACACACACACACACACACACACACACACACACACACACACACCATGTTTGCATTCCACTACATAATTACAGAATGGATACACACACACACACACACACACACACACACACACACACACACACACTTCATTATGGGATGACAGGATGGACACACACGTCACACTTACATTTCATTACAGGATCACACAATGCGCGCGCGCACACACACACACACACACACACACACACACACACACACACACACAATTCATTATGGGATGACATGATGGACGCACACGTCGCACTTGCATTTCATTACAGGATCACATAATGGACACACACACATACACATACACACACACACACACACACACACACACACACACACACACACACACACACACAATTCATTATGGGATGACATGATGGACACACACGTCGCACTTGCATTTCATTACAGGATCACATAATGGACACACATACATTCACCACAGTCGCATTCCACAACGGAACTTCATAAAGGACACACACATACCACACTCACATCCCACTTCAGAATTATAAAATGGACATACACCACACTCACATTCTACTACAGGATCACGCGATGGACACACACACACACACACACACACACACACACACACATTCCAATACAAGATTACATAATGGACATGCACGCATACAACACATTTGCATTCCGCTGCAGGATCCATACAGGCACTCTCCGGTGAGTCATTACACTGTAGCATCATCATCATCATCATCATCATCATCCATTAAGTGTCCACAATCATCAAGTTGATTATTCTGATACTTTAGGGGGCAGACGCAAAAAACAAACAAACAAACAAACAAAAAACAGATGTTGCAGGAGGCTGGAAGCTCCTGACCTGAATAAGTCAAGAGTCTCTATGTTACAGCAGCCTCTGTCAAGTCATCGTTCCCACTCCTTGATGGTACGTGGCAGGAACGAATTTAGTCTGTAATTGCGGGCACACTGGAGACGGTTGAGCTGGTGGGAGTGCGATCTGTCACGTGAGGTTGCAGCCCTAAGTTTTTATTTCCTATTAGACAGAAGAGCTTTTTCAAAGTCCACATGTGCCAACCCATGCCTGATCTTACAAAGCATTGCAAGCCGTGCCATCTTTCTCCGGCTCTGTAAAGGTGTCCAGCCTAGTTCGCTGAGCATTTGTTGCACTGCTTCGATGGTGGTGATATGCTCTTTTTGTGTAGCGGTCCCAAACAGTACTCGCATATTCCAAGACTGGGCGCACCAGAGCTGTATAGGCAGTCTCTTTGATGTGATGGGCACTAATCTTCAGGTTGCACCTCAGGAAGTCGAGGGTCTTGTTGGCTTTGTTGGTGATTTTGTTTATGTGGAGGTTCCATCTTAGATCTTGAGACATGGTAACCCCAGGTACTTGGTCGAGGTGACATTTGCCAAGGTCTGGCTATGTGGACGATAGCGTGGGACAATAACAGTAAGCATCACAAGATGATGGACATACATGCACATGCATATCATTCTACATTCTAATACAGGATCACGTGCTAAACACACGCATATACACACTCGCATTCCATTATATGACCTCATGAAGGGCTCACACTCGCATTCTATATTTGGATTTCATAATGGATAACACACACACACACACACACACACACACACACACACACACATATATATATATACACACACACACACACACACACACACACACACACACACACACACACATATATATATATATATATATATATATATATATATATATACACACGAATGCATGCGCGCGCGCGCACACACACATACACATACACATACACACACAGTCGACACAGAACAGCGCTTCGCATCTCTACAGAATCACATGAGAGAAACGAATATAGTGCGCCAAATCACAGGACCAGACAGAGGTGGGTACTAGCTATGGTAATACGAAACGATAAATGTGGTACACCATGTGAAAATGTCCTGCCTGACCACCAAGTCTGAAAGGCAACTGATCAGGTGTGTACCAAAGATGTAGTCCCTTTCTCACGGACGCAAGCTAAATGACAAGCTGAGGTGTAGACTACACTTGTTGGGCAGCAGTATCCCGGTTCTTTGGTTACCAGGTGACAGAGATGAATCGTTTGGAGATAACTGTCAGGAGTACAAAAAGATGATATTATTATTTGCATTTCCAAACTCGATTTCCCTAAGGAATTTATCGAGAACTGGTGACCTTTTTTCTTCTTTTTTTTTTTTTTTTCTTTTTTTTTTTTTTTTGTGATAAAACATGCCTAACAGAATAGGGTCACCTTGCACTGCTAACACTCTAATACAAATCTAATATACAAATCTCAAATCAGGTGGGTTTTACTCTAAGCAGAATCGAATCAGATGAGTTACATTCTGAGCAGATACATAGGGGATAATATCAGAGTGTTACAAGTAACTTTATAGCCTTCTTCGCAGTTTAGACTTTGAAAAAAGCCTTCGATTTCATTGAATGGAATTTTATGTACAAAGTCATGCACTCATGTGCTTTTGGTTAAAAAAAAAAAAAAAAAAAAAAAAGCACTGTGCCAAATCAGACTTTGTGTAACGACATTAAAGCAACCGTAATGGTGAGCGGCACAAGAACTATGTGACGTTAAAGAATATAATTGTGTGGATGACACAGAACTCATGATTCTAGGAAAGAATCCTGAAAATTCCGAAGGTGTACTAGGTACGTTTTGCAAAATCTTTGGTCTAAAACTACATGTAAATGAACAAGCAAACAAAAAACGCCGCGGTCTGGCAAATGATTTAAAGAAATTCCAAGACCATCTGCCACTTCTGAGAATGGTATGGAATCTGAATTAGTTAGAATTATTAGGAATGTGATTTCCCCAGGATTGAAAAGAATGTGTGAAATTAAATTGTACAGAAAAAAAATGATGAAAGTTTTGTTCAACGTTTGGTTAACTGGACCTGTCACAGCTGTGGGGAGATTGGCGGTTTTGAACCCTTTAGTCTTTCAGAAATGGTCTGTGTGTGTCGATGCTCCAGCTTATGAACAATGCTAGAATGAGGGGTTAAAACTGACATTGACCTAACCGTGATATCTGACTCCTGGTGTGATACAGTGTCATAATGATATGGCTGTGACGTGCGTCTCGCCACCATCCACGCGAGATGAGCTTACATCAAGCCAGTGCTGATGAAGATGGACAAGATTCCGAGCCAGCGATGGGAGACGGGTCAGCAATCTGTATGCGATGCAGTTCGCCCGCAGTGAGCTGCGCTCTGTCCACGACACAAGAGACACACTTATCAGCCAGAGGAAGGTGCTGACCTAATTACGCTCACAGACGTCGTTCCTATCTCAGAAGGTTTTTCGCAGCAAGCAAACCGCTCGAGATGTAGTCGCGAGATAGACAGCGCAGTGTCGTGCAGGTCATTATGATTTCGTCTTCCTGGGAATATGGTTGGGAGCTGAAGACGTGTTCACCATTACTGCGGACACTTAAGACGAAGAAATGGTGAGCGCGACGTGTCTCACGTGTGTTCTGGTCTTCTGTGAGTATCCACATTCTCCCTTCTATGAGTAGCCGCTTGTTTCTTTCTTTCGTTTATTCGTTTTACTCGTACATAATTTTTTTAAATTATTCACTCTGTATATTTATTCTATTTATCATTCGTTTCTTTACTTCTCACATGTATTGTTAAAAAGTAAAAGAAAAGGAGACGGAATAGGATGTAGGTAGGAGAGAAATCAATCGAACAGCTTTCATTTGATATTGAGAGGTATGCAGCCCTTTTTATGATCAGTTGATGAGATCGATTGACTAGTTACTTTATTGATTCTTTTTCAGTTCCAATTTTTCAAACTGTTTTAGTCAAACGTCTGAACAGCGGCCATGTCTCCAAACTGCTTGTCCTCGCTATGCTGTACTACTCACGTTCAATATTTGAATGCATTTCTTTTTCCTATGGTCTATCATTTTCTCTGTTCCAGGTATAGATGTGTCTTTTTATTTGCCTGTCTGTCACTCTGTCTCCTTCTTCCTAGTTCTCTATCTGACGGCCTTTCCCGTTTTGTATCTATTTTTGTCTTCCTTTGTGCAGTCTAAGTTTGTGCGCCTCTCTCTCCCCCCCCCCCCTCTCTCTCTCTCTCTCTCTCTCTCTCTCTCTCTCTCTCTCTCTCTCTCTCTCTCTCTCGTGTGTCTCACTGTCTCTATCTCTGTTTCTCAGACCAGTTTAACCTATTCCTGTCAATGGAACTCCCTGAGTCAACCAGACACACCAATGCATGTCAGCCTTCAAACATCATTATTCAACCATCTTATGTGCCAATACTTCATACTCCGCCATAAATCCACCACCAACCACCAACACCCTCTTTGCTGTATGTATGAACCTGACTATTAAGAAAGTGTTTTGTACTTGAAATACACATGTTATTCTGTTAGTATGTCTTATATAAATACGTGTGTGAGTGTGTGTGTGTGTGTGTGTGTGTGTGTGTGTGTGAGTGTGTGTGTGCGTGCGTGCGTGCGTGCGTGCGTGCGTGCGTGCGTGTGTGCGTGTGTGTGTGTGTGTGTGTGTGTGTGTTTCCTACTATCTCTTGTCATTATGTTGTTATGCTTGTATTCTTATGCGACTCTCTCTCTCTCTCTCTCTCTCTCTCTCTCTCTCTCTCTCTCTCTCTCTCTCTCTCTCTCTCTCTCTCTCTCACGGTTCTGCTGGAATGACTTGGTTTATTATATATCTATGTTACCCCCCCCCCCCCCCCTCCCTCCCCTACCCGTGGCGACTGGGCTATCTTTATGTATTTTTTTTTCTCCAGTTGTGCTTTATTGTCATATTTTTTCCTGGTGCCTCAAAATCGATTATCTTGCATCTGGTATTTTTTGATTGTCAGATTGTTCTAAAACATAGTCTTTCCCGCACCCTACTCCGCCTCTCTCTCTCTCCCTCTCCCTCCCTCCCCACTTCCCCTCTCTCTCTCTCTCTCTCTCTCTCTCTCTCTCTCTCTCTCTCTCTCTCTCTCTCTCTCTCTCTGTCTCTCGCGCCTTCCCTGCACTCCTTTCGTTCCTGCGTCTCTCTCTGTCTCTCTGTCTCTCTCTCTGTCTCTCTCTCTCTCTCTCTCTCTCTCTCTCTCTCTCTCTCTCTCTCTCTCTGTCTCGCCCTTCCCTGCACTCCTTCGTTCCTGCGTCTCTCTCTCTCTCTCTCTCTCTCTCTCTCTCTCTCTCTCTCTTCTCTCTCTCTCTCATTTTACTTTTTCTTTTACTTTTTTATTTTTCATCCGAATCTTATGTTAGTTCTAGATACTTTTTGCATGCTTCTTATCTTGCATCATCTTATTTTGCATTGTTGACCCTGCTCAAGGCGAGGACTGGATGTAAAAAAAGCACATCAGTGCTTATCTATTATCCTCGTAAATAAGAATTTTGTCTTGTCTTGTCTCGTCTTGTCTTCTCTCTCTCTCTCTCTCTCTCTCTCTCTCTCTCTCTCTCTCTCTCTCTCTCTCTCTCTCTCTCTCTCTCCTTGACTCAAGCAGTCATATTGTTCAATACCACAGAAGGGCGATGTTGTCAACCCCGAAAACTACAGAGGCATTAGTTTACTCAGTATTGTTCGTGACGTTGTTTACAGAGGCATTAGTTTACTCAGTATTGTTCGTGACGTTGTTTACAGAGGCATCAGTTTACTCAGCATTGTTTGTGACGTTGTTTACAGAGGCATTAGTTTTACTCAGTATTGTTCGTGACATTGTTTACAGAGGCATTAGTTTACTCAGTATTGTTCGTGACGTTGTTTACAGAGGCATTAGTTTACTCAGTATTGTTCGTGACGTTGTTTACAGAGGCATTAGTTTACTCAGTATTGTTCGTGACGTTGTTTACAGAGGCATTAGTTTACTCAGTATGTTTGTGACGTTGTGTAGATATGTTCTGAACCAGAGGGGTAAATGGGCAGAGAAGGTTTGGAGGTGTCCGTGATGAGCAGACTACTTTCTGCAAACACTATAGTGCAGCAGACCGCGCGTTTACTCTTCTTTAACGATCAAAGTCTGTCTTGTGTTATAATAAGAACAGCAAACTTTATGTCGCTTGTATTGATCATCAAAAAGCTGTCGATAGGCCTTCATTTGATTATATGGAAAGTAATGAACAAATTCAAGCTTCCTAGAAACTTATCCCTATGTTGGAAGGTGTAGCCTGTATAGCTCTGCCCCTATGTTGAAAGGTGTAGCCTGTATAGCTCTGCCCTATGTTGAAAGGTGTAGCCTGTATAGTTCGGCCCGTGTGTTGAAAGGTGTAGCCTGTATAGTTCGGCCCGTATGTTGAAAGGTGTAGCCTGTATAGCTCTGCCCGTATGTTGGAAGGTGTAGCCTGTATAGCTCTGCCCCTATGTTGAAAGGTGTAGCCTGTATAGCTCTGCCCAATGGAACATCCGTTCCAAAGTGTCTTAAGCGTGAAACAGAGCTGATTGATGTCACATTGTTGTTTTCACTGATAAGTACCAAGATGGCCGAGGAAGTGACAGATATTAGTAAACATAGATTCAAGTTTTACATGAATTGCAGGGAACGTTTGCGATAGCATTGTTTCTTTTCCTGTACCCCAAAGGTGTTTAGCACCAGTCGAAGAACTTGCAGACTGACACTGATAGTAAACCTCAATTAAACTAAGATCAAAAATCATCATTTATCAAAAGGGATTCATCTGTCGATATCAGAAATGTGGCACAACAAAGTTACAGAAATTTGGTGTTGTTAACAGTTAAAGATATCTGGTTTTACACTGAATGTCTTTTGATTGTGCAGCAGATGAATTTGCCTGCCGTGTAAATAGTGAAGCTTCCGAGGTCTGGAAGACTATGAAGACTTAAGGTCACACAAATGTGACGGTACTCATAAATTGGTTGGATGCGCGCATGCTTTTGATCTCTGGGGATTAACAAAATCTCAATCCATCGAATCTGTTCACCTATCTGCACGTGAACGACTGTTAAACGGAATCCCAAATCGCTGAACACAATGATTTTAGGAAAAGGCATTCGGTACGATTTATACTTTGACAGTACTCTTGATCGGGTTGAAATGTCTCTTCTAGGTTTGTCTGTATCTTTCACTCTCCCTGTGTCTTTTCGTCTATCTCTTTCATGTATCTCACAAATTCTATGTCCCCGCCATCGCCACAAACACCCCCGTCTCTCTCCCCCTATCTGTCAGTGTCTTCTAGGCCTGTCTGTACCTCTCACTAGTCTTAACCCTCCTCTCTGCATGTCACGATCTTCTCTCTGTCTATCTATCTGTCTGTGTATCTGTCTGTGTATCTGTCTGTCTGTCTGTCTCTGTCTGTCTTCCTTCCGTCTGTCTGTCTCTCTTTCTTTCTCTCTGTCTTTCTCTCTCCATGTCTCCTCTGTCACTCTGTCTGTCTGTGTGTCTCTCTCCCTCCCTCCTTCCCTCTCTGTCTCTCTGTCTGTCTGTCTCTCTCTCTCTCTCTCTCTCTCTCTCTCTCTCTCTCTCTCTCTCTCTCTCTCTCTCTCTCTCTCTCTCTCCACTTGCTTTCACGTTCCTGTCCCCCTACGTTAGATACCTCATCATCTCTCTGTCTTCCTATCTGACCTCAGTGGCAGGTGGTTTGGCACCTTGCGTCCGCCCGTGCTGTGGACAGGAGACGGACAGAGTCCGGCACTGATGACCTAACCGTCGTGGACAGGAGCCAAAGAGTGTCCGGCAACGATTTCCTGACCGCTGGAGACCTGCTGTCCCTCCTGTCGTGGCGTCGTCGTCGATGCTCTCCACACCAGCACCCACTCCACAATCATTTTCCATTGGTCCTTCCAACGCCCAAAGATGCAAGTCTTCAAGGTCACCCAAAGCGTGACCAGCAAGACCTACCTGAAAGCAGTGATCAGTTCGACGATTTGAGCCTTTCGGATGATTATTTTCAAGGTGTTCCGCCGAACAAGGATCTGTATAAATCCACAAAACCTGCTAATGACCGTGATGGACGTCCTGACCATCAAGACAGTCCTGCAAGTAGCGGAGAAGAACCTCAGAACGTCGTGCTCCCGCTAAAACGGCAACTTCTTCAAGGGCGCCAAGAACAGTGGGAGAAACCGGACAGCTTAGCGCATGGGGAGAAAAGGCACGGCGATGAGTTAGGTGATCTTGAGACCATCGAAGATCTGCTGGACACAGTGTTTCCAGAGGACAGGCAGGACCTCCATCAGGCTGGTGCTGGGGAAGTGTGGGGACCCCAAAATTTGATCAGCTGGAATGACAACTCCAATAACATGAAGAACAAAATGATGAACCCTAGTAACATAAGGAACCCCAGTAACACAATGGCTGGCATGATGAATTCCAAAAACGTGAGGAATGGCATGATGAACCCCAGTAATATGAATGGTATGGTGAACCCCAGTAATACGATGAACGGCATGAGGAACCCTAGAAACGCGATGAATGGCATGATGAACCCCAGTAATATGAATGGGTATGGTGAACCCCAGTAATACGATGAACGGGCATGAGGAACCCTAGAAACGCGATGAATAGCATGATGAACCCCAGCAATATCATGAATGGCATGATGAATCCTAGCAACATGATGGCTAGCATGATGAACCCCAGTAACACGATGAATGGCATGATGAACCCCAGTAACACGATGAATGGCATGATGAACCCCAGTAACACGATGAATGGCATGATGAACCCCCAGTAACACGATGAATGGCATGATGAACCCCAGTAAACACGATGAATGGCTTGACGAGCCAAGGTAACATGATGAAAGGCTTGATGAACCCCAGTAACACGATGAACGGCTGGATGAACCAAGGTAACATGATGAAGGGCATGATGAAGAGCAACAGTGTGATGAACACCAACGACCTGATGAGGCTGGCTATGGGTCGCAACATGAAGACGATGGGCAGCGCCATGAAACAGGCGGGTCGGTCCATGACGCAACGTATGAGGGGCGTAAACCGCATGAAGAGAGCGGCAGCGGCAGAGTGGTGGCCCTTGAAGGACGAAGACCAAGACAAGGACATGCACAGAAAGAAGGGAAGTAGGACCAGGAAGGAAATGGAACAAAACACGAGGGAATGGGAGACGAACGCGGCCAAGGACAGAGGGATGATGGGTGTGCCGGGCAAACTGTTGGCCAAAGTGGAAGAGGATGCGGGTCAAGAGACTCTGCACAAACTGCCGACCAGCGTGGAACGAGACATGGGTCCAGAGATGCTGAACAAATTGCTGACCAGAATGGAGGAGAACGTAGACACAGAGATGATGAACAAAATGCTGACCAGAATGGAGGAGAACGTAGACACAGAGATGATGAACAAAATGCTGACCAGAATGGAGGAGAACGTAGACACAGAGATGCTGAACAAAATGCAGAACGGCTTGGAGGAGAACGTAGACACAGAGATGCTGAACAAATTGCTGACCAGAATGGAGGAGAACGTAGACACAGAGACGATGAACAAATTGCTGACCAGAATGGAGGAGAACGTAGACACAGAGATGCTGAACAAATTGCTGACCAGAATGGAGGAGAACGTAGACACAGAGACGATGAACAAATTGCTGACCAGAATGGAGGAGAACGTAGACACAGAGATGCTGGGACAAAATGCAGAACGGCATGGAGGGCTCAGCTCCAGGGATGCTGCACAACGAGGTCTTGACTGATGATGTTCACCAAGTAACGGTAAAGGATGTTTCTCTCTCTCTCTCTCTCTCTCTCTCTCTCTCTCTCTCTCTCTCTCTCTCTCTCTCGTTACTTCTTTATATGTCTAAAGGAGCGTGCGTGAAAATAGGACGTCTGCGCATAGATCAGCGCAGGTCATCCTTTCACGATGTCGTACACAATTTCGTCATTTATTTGCAAAACCTATCGCTGTAACTTTGACTTGCTACCAAGATATTATTCAAAATTCCATTTTCGCGCAAACTGGTCTGCTTTAGTATGTATGGTCTACAAATTTGAAACCGAGCGACCACATTTACGACTTGCCACAAAGTATCCGAAATCTTCAAGGTTCGTTTTTATTTTTTTTTTTTTTTCATTATTTTTTAAGCCACAGTGCAGTGTTTAAATTTTGATCAATTCCAAATGAACAAGAGCAAATGAACACACAAGCAAACAACCCCTAACCATCACAGCTTCGTGAAAGAGAGCGACATTGCTAGGCGCTGCGTTCTCTTTCACTTAGAGTGGGTGCGAGTAATGTTACTTTCATAAATAAATTTTGCATGGGGCCAGTTTAATGTGTATGTGTGTGTGTGTGTGTGTGTGTGTGTGTGTGTGTGTGTGTGTGTGTTTCAAATAGGCGTCTCTTCACTAAATCGATAATGGACGGATGGAAAGAAAGGGGGACAATCTGTGTATGTGCGTGTGTGTGTGTGTGTGTGTGTGTGTGTGTGTGTGTGTGTGTGTGTGTGTGTGTGTGTGTGTGCGTGCACGCGCGCGCGCGCGCAGCAGCAGGATGCGTAGTGGGTGACGATATGTAAATCGCCAGATGATATCTAGGTTAGCGATGGAAACATGGAGATCTTTCTAGTTTTGTGAATCAGCCTTCTGTAATTCAAGTTTCAAAACGGAGTGACTGAGGACGGAACGAGAAACCACTTATCTCCTCCTATTCGCGTACGAATATGAGAAGATAAGCGGTTTCTTGGTCTTCGTTTTCACGGTCCTACATGCTATCTGTTTTTGTCTGAAGAAGATCTAAGAGGTCGAAATGTATTGTGTCTTGTCCTGAGCTTTGTTTGTCAATGTCCTTGGCGGTAACTAACCCCCTCTTTTCTAAATTTTGCTTCTGTTATTCATTTATTGATGCTTACACTTTTTTCTGTCTGTTTCTTAGACAAAATATATCTGTTCACACCACCAAAGGAATTTACGATTAAAATAGACCTCAGACCTTCTGCATTTTACGTCCTTATTAATCAATACATTCGTCTGTTCTGTTACTCTGTTTTTTTCCCCCTCTATTCTTTGTTTATTTTGCTTGTTTGCTGTTGTCTTTTATTTTTCTGTATTAGTGGAGAATTCTTGTGTCTGGTTCTGGACTCTCTTTCATTCTTTCTTCATGTCAGCTTTCTTGTTTGTAGTCTGACACTTTGTCAGTGCTCATCGTCGTCACTGTCCAGGGTTGACTAAAGCTGTCTATCCTGCAACGTCTGTCGTTCCTGTCCAGGGTTGACTAAAGCTGTCTATCCTGCAACGTCTGGTCGTCACTGTCCAGGGTTGACTAAAGCTGTCTATCCTGCAACGTCTGGTCGTTCCTGTCCAGGGTTGACTAAAGTTGTCTGTCCTGCAACGTCTGGTCGTTCTGTCCAGGGTTGACTAAAGCTGTCTATCCTGCAACGTCTGGTCGTCACTGTCCAGGGTTGACTAAAGCTGTCTATCCTGCAACGTCTGGTCGTTCCTGTCCAGAGTTGACTAAAGCTGTCAATCCTGCAACGTCTGGTCGTTCCTGTCCAGGTTGACTAAAGCTGTCTATCCTGCAACGTCTGGTCGTCACTGTCCAGGGTTGACTAAAGCTGTCTATCCTGCAACGTCTGGTCGTCCCTGTCCAGGGTTGACTAAAGCTGTCTATCCTGCAACGTCTGGTCGTCCCTGTCCAGAGTTGACTAAAGCTGTCTATCCTGCAACGTCTGGTCGTCCCTGTCCAGAGTTGACTAAAGCTGTCTATCCTGCAACGTCTGGTCGTCCCTGTCCAGAGTTGACTAAAGCTGTCTATCCTGCAACGTCTGGTCGTCCCTGTCCAGAGTTGACTAAAGCTGTCTATCCTGCAACGTCTGGTCGGTCATGTGGCATTTCTGAATGATGCAATCTGGATACATTTGAATGCTCTTCATAAATGTTTTATACTGTTGTTGTTGTTGTTGTTGTTGTTGTTGTTGTGAAAGCGGAGGGTGAAACATGTAGCGGAATGGCTGTGCTCCTTTGCACCGTCTACTCTTCCCCACCCGAAGGTTGTCAATATTTTAGCCACCATGTCATGTCATTATTGCTTTCAGGAGTTTTGTTTTTTTTTTTTTTTTCAGGAGGTGATCTTTATACCGTAAGGGTTGAAAACTCGGATAAATCGGCCGAGCTATGATCGTAAAATCTATAGAAAAAACGACTTTTTTTTTTTTTTTTATATATGAACATTCGTTCATCATTGATCATTTTCGAACATATCTCTCTCCCTCCCTCTCTCTCTCTCTCGCTGTCTCTCTCTCTCTCTCTCTCTGACCACCTGTTATCCTATTTCTTTGTGCAGAAGCATCAAGCAGGGAGAACACTCATCACAGAGAATTCTACTGATGGAGAAGAGGTTACATCCCTGGAAGGCGGTCCTGCTTACGTCATGTTTTCCATGTGACGTTATCTTCGACAAAACATTCTCGTCATGGGTCTAGTAGTCAACACTGGATTATGTCATCAGTTTTTGTTCTGACTGTGTTAGACAGTCGATCGGGTTGTGACGGTGTTGTCACCAGGTTTGGTTTGTTCGTGATGTTGACTGGTCGTGGTGTCACTCTTGATTGAGTCACCTCGTATTTTGTTTTGTCACTCTGTTTTTTGTTTGTGTATGTCCAGTATCTCTCACAGTTTTTGTCTTGTAACACAACTTTTATCCTCTTAGCTTTTTCATCAGTTTCTGTACATATGTGCGATAATGAGAGTGTTTAATTCCCGTTTTATGTCGTCTGTAATTTATGTGTGATGTAGTCAATAGGTTTTGTTTCAATGATGACAGGCTATTACCACTTTGGTGTTGTGTACGTCGTTAGTTTCTGTGTCTACTGATGAGGCCCTATACAACCCACTTTGAAGTACTCTGTAATATATGACTATGACCATAGAATAAATAGTGCAGCTGTTGTAAACATTGTTCCTTTCGTGAGACTCTTGTGAGTACTATGCGAATTCATTCTTTTCACGCGCCAGTTTTCATGGAATATGTATTCGAGGCAGACGGCGAATTACCAGCGATTACAGACAGATGTTCTCTGATTAACAGTGGGGGGGTGGACATGTAAACTCACCACGATTGCCTGCCAAATATCACTCTATAGGGAACAGTGGAGATGGACGTGTGTGTCTCACCATGAATCTGTGTCCAAGACCATTCTCTAGGGTACAGTGGAGGGTGGACATGTGTCTTATTATGATTCTCTGTTCAAGACCATTCTACAGGGTACAATAGATGGTGGACATTTGTCTCATCATGTCATGATTCCCTGTCCATGACCATTCTGCAGGACACAGTAGTGGTGGGACGTCCCGAGGCAGGCCAAAGAAGTCCTGGATGAACCACATAAAGGTCTGGACTGGTGACACCATGACAGAGGACAGAAGGCAGTGTACATTCCTGAATTCATGTCCATCAAGGCATTCCAAGGACACGACTGAGGACACAAAGAAATGAACACCCCTGACTCCTGATACTCATCAAAGCATCCCAACGACATGACAGAGAACACATTCCACCCTGAATGACAATCATCACCCGTCATCCATTCCATCTTCCACCCGAATGATAATCATCATCCGTCATCCATCCCAACTTCCACCCTGAATGACAATCATCACCCGTCATCCACCCCAACTTCCACCCTGAATGACAATCATCACCCGTCATCCACCCCACTTCCACCTGAATGACAATCATCACCCGTCATCCATGCCAACTTCCACCCTGAATGACAATCATCATCACCCGTCATCCATGCCAACTTCCACCCTGAATGACAATCATCACCCGTCATCCACCCCACCTTCCACCTGAATGATAATCATCACCCGTCATCCACCCCAACTTCCACCCTGAATGACAATCATCACCCGTCATCCATGCCAACTTCCACCCTGAATGACAATCATCACCCGTCATCCATGCCAACTTCCACCCTGAATGACATCATCACCCGTCATCCATGCCAACTTCCACCCTGAATGACAATCATCACCCGTCATCCACCCCACCTTCCACCCTGAATGATAATCATCACCCGTCATCCACCCCAACTTCCACCCTGAATGACAATCATCACCCGTCATCCATGCCCATGCCAACCACCCTGAATGACAATCATCACCCGTCATCCATGCCAACTTCCACCCTGAATGACAATCATCACCCGTCATCCATGCCAACTTCCACCCTGAATGACAATCTCACCCGTCATCCACCCCAACTTCCAAGCTTTAGTTGTTCAGTCCCAAGATGTCTGTTTGCAGGACACGTCTTTGTTACCCGGTCAGTCTTTACCAAGATGTCTGCTTGCAGAACACGTCTTTGTTATCCGGTCAGTCTTTTCCAAGATGTCTGTTTGCAGGACACGTCTTTGTTACCCGGTCAGTCTTTACCCTGGTCTGTGTTTCTCAGCCACCCAAGTCAGTGTTCCCCCGGTATCTGTTTCTCTCAGGTCTATGTTCCCTCCAGACCACGATCTCCCCATCTAACACCCACCCCTCTCTCCACACACCCTGAGAGTCTACGTCCCCCACCTTCCCCACTGTGGTGGGAAGACCAGATAAATGGGTTGAAAAGATGAATGACCCAAAATGATTCAAGGTGACCTAGGTTGGATTGTCTAGATAAATGGCTCAGAATAATTCAAGGTGGATTCAGGAGAGATTCCAACCTCAGTGACAGAAGAGGGTCACGGTCATCCATAATGAGGTCAAATGCACAATGACAGAGATTCTGTCGAGGCCCATGTTGCAACAGTAACAGTGGCCCTGCTTAGGTAGTTATGTGACAGTTACAGGCCAAGTGACCCACAGTCAGCAAGGCTGACCAAAAGCAAGGTTAAAGGTCAAGTGACTTTAACTGGAGTGTTTTGATACGATTTGGGTCATGCGACCATTAGTCTTGATCAGAGTCACTGCGACGTAATCTCCACCATTTTGATCTGAACCTTTTGGGGTCATCGGGACCCAAATTGGGCCTTTAGCTTGACCTTTTAACTTCATCTTTGTGACCGTAATCCAAAGTAAGTAAACTTGATATTCAATTTAACTCAGTTTCGGTCACCACGACCCAAAATCAGGGTCACCGGACTTTAATCGTATTCTTGGTGGTCATGACTTTACTTTTAACATTGGAGTTGACGACGTTGACCAAAATTGGGTCCCCTTCATTCTTTACGCCAGTTGTCCACATCTCAGCCGTTTTT
>JADBJO010025264.1:0-17500 GCA_016801955.1 Conus betulinus
AAGAAAGAAATAGTCTGGAAACAATCACGTTTCCGAAAAGACCTCTTCCCCTACTGTGAGCAGCCAAAATCAACTAGATCTACAAGACCTCTTCCTGGAAACATCACTTTAAGAAGGCCCTTCGCTGGAAACGTGTCCACTTCTCCGCCAGCTCGTCTCTTGACTGCCCAGTCATAGCACCCCTTAAAGTCTCTCTCTGTCAACTGACGTTCATAAAATCACTTTAAATTTCTACAAGAACATAGACCACTGATGTGTGATCTAAAACCAAGGACCACGCAAATCCTTCCAAGGGATTCAGATCCTTAACTTAGCATGCGCACGTGATCAATGCACTTCAGCCGAGAAGGTAAAAAGATCCAATTCAGTTAGCTTCCGTCTCTGGACCCCAAGTCAACAACAACACTCCATCACACACATCACCCACACACTCCACACACCCACCCACAACACACACACAACTCAAACTTACTTGCTAAAGCAAAGTAAAACTTCACCACCTGGTCAATGTAACGTCTCTGGACTGTAAGTTTTTATTTTACTTAAACCAAGATATGAGACTCGGTTGTAGGTTCGGGAAAGAAACGTATGGGAACGGCTGTTCCAGAGAGAGAGATGAGAATGCAGACGAGGTACGCAGAGCGCGAGGATCGAGAGAGAATTTTGTTCTTCCGCTTTTGTATTTTTTGTTTCTTTGTTTGTTTTGCATCTCCCTCCTCCCGTCATTCCTCCGCTTTTCCCCTTTACCTCCCCCTCCCTCCTACCTTCAGATATCCTTCTCCCCATCCCCCCTGTCATTCGCCTACCATATTTCACTCACCACACTGTTATGGTGCGACTTGACTAACATCACAAGCCATCTCCTTTTCAGACACACCCCGATCAGCCTTACACTCACGACAACAACTTGTTACCAGGACACACATTGCACATAAATAACAATCGTTACTCATACGCGTGAATGCGTTTCAATACATGGGTTGATTGGGCATTCTCTCACTGACTTATCCGATTTGGTCATCATATCACACTCCACTCACACCCCGCACCCTACACTTATCATCCACTAGTATCTGTTACAGTAGCATGCACCTACCTCACGTTCACTACTTAGAACAACTCCCCACTATCTGACTGATCTTGTACTGTAAGCGAGCTCCTTCGTGCGTTCGGCGTGGGGCTCGTGCGTTCTGCCATCGCTCGTCTCCAAACACTCTTCAATTCCACTCCATTTTTTCCCTACACTCTGTCATCTTCTGCCAGTTGTGCCTCGTTCTCTATCCTCCCTTGGAACCTCGTACCTCACCTCTTCATACCATGAATATGCTTTTTCTGCTTCATCCCATTACTCTATCTTGTCGTATCGCTATCTCACTTAGCGTGACTGATTAAAATAGCTCATTTAATGCTCGTTTAGCTGCTTCATTCCTTCTGCTGATAAACGCTCCATGATCCCTCTTGCTTCTCGCGTCCGCTTCTAAGATAGGTCCCCCAAAAAAAAAAAAAAAAACAAAACAAAAAAAAAACAATTCGCTCTCTGGGTCCTCACCGTCTCACTAGTCCCACAAACCCGACTCTGTCACCCTGTATGTATGTCTGTAGCTACCATTCCTGTCTGTCGACGTCCACTCTTCCTCACTGATCTGTTCTTGTCATCAATAGCCACCCTGACCTTTCACCTCTTACACCACTACCACAATCACACATCTCCCCACTCATCCCTCACTCACGCCTCCCACACACACGATCATCTACCGCATCTCCCCACCATACACACCACTCCTCGCACGCAAGTCACTCTCTCCGGCGAATCTCTCTGCCACCTTCGTCCCCCCACACCGCATCCTCGCCAACACACACTAAACACGCCACGCACGCACACAACACAAACCAACAACGCGCGCGCGGCGCCAACAACA
Source organism: Conus betulinus (assembly GCA_016801955.1). Classification (NCBI taxonomy): domain Eukaryota; kingdom Metazoa; phylum Mollusca; class Gastropoda; order Neogastropoda; family Conidae; genus Conus; species Conus betulinus. The sequence continues at coordinate 1,920 of JADBJO010025264.1, forward strand.
CACCACACACCCGCCACACCACACACGGCACAACACACTCAAACACACCCAACCATCAGCCACACACGCAACCCTACAGCTACCGCAACCTAACAAACAGAAGGAATGCACGCAACGCACACACGACACACACAGTGATTACACGTGCTTAACAGATACACCAACAATCTTGCCTCCTCGCCTTCCGAACCATACTAGCAATAGATAAGCACATTCCTCGCCACGACCTGCACACACACACATCCCGCGCACCACACACCACCCACAAATTACAACCCACCACACACACACCTACAAACACACACACTCTACCGCATGCACGCATGGCACGGCATGCCACAGTGTCTGTTTTCTTTCTGTCTGTCTGTTCTCTCTTTCCTACGACACACACACACACACACACACACACACCACACCACATCACACGCACACACGACACACAACTCTATCCATTCACTGACCACGGAAACTTCTGGCGCCCAAAATGCTCCAAAACAACTAACCCCTCCATTGGAAATGCTCTCTTCCACCCCCATCTGGTCTGACTGCCAATCAAAGTTTCTTCTTCTTCTTCCGTGCTGGCATCAGTCCATGCTAACAGTTAGGGTCATAACCACTTCACGTTGCACACAAGACACTCCCGAAGAGCTGATGCCAAACCAATCGCACCAACCAACCCCCAAATCTATTGGAGTCAAATCTTCGTCTGGTGGCCCCACACACGCGCGTGATCGAAGATGTGGATAGGAGCGGTTCCAGCAGATTGAGTTGCCCCCTCATTTTGCTGATGCGTGGGACAAGAAAATACCTAGCCCACATACAATGCCTTGTTGGATACTCACATGAACAAGCACGTACGTTTACATCAAACCAGGCGACTAATTGTATAGCTACTCAAATGCGCCACCTCACAGAGAGAAGAGATAGAGAGATAGAGAGTACAGACGACACACACAAGTAGAGGAGAGAGAGAAGAGAAACACGACGGGGGGGGGGGGGGGTGGCCCACACACGAGCATGACCGCGGCGGTGACACATGTCAGCGGGTTGGGGGGGGGGGGGGGGGGGGGGGGGGGGGGGGGGGGGGGGGAGGGGTGGGTGGGTTGAGGGCACACGTCGACGGGGGTGCGGGAGCAGCGGGTGGGGGGAGTGGGGAGGGGGGGAGGGAGACGATGAAGGGACGGGCTCCGAATCAGCATTGCACTAACCGGGTGGGAAAGTCGTATGTTTAAAGAAAAAAAAGTGATCGTACATACCGGCTGGGGGGGAACATGGGATTACCTGCGTGGGATACGGAGGGGGTGAAAGTTGGGGGGGGGGGTGCTATAGATATAATCACTGCTATTATTAGCTACTTATCTCATATTTATCTGTCCTTGTATATATATACTCTAATATATTATTATATATACATACTTACTACATTTCCACCCAACGGGGATCATTGTTCCCACACGCGCGGGGTCGCTCCCACGGGGGGATTTTTCTGCCCCCTCAAACCCACACATCATCCCCCACACACGGGCGGGGGGGAGGTGCACGACAGGTATGGGGAGGGGGAGGGGTTGACGGGGGGGGGGGGTCGGGGGGGTGGTGGGGGAGGGAGGGCGGGGTGTATCGGACATCAGGGGGGTGCGTGCGCGGATAAGAGCTCGTGCTTAGAGTAGCTACAAGAGAAGATATTTAGGACAGGGGGGGAAGAGAGGAGAGAGAGGAGAGAGAGAAGAGAGAGAGAGAGAGAAGAGAGAGAGTCTCATTAGCTGAATGTGACTTCTTGTCTTTTCTCATGCGTTCCACCCTCAAAAAACTAATTGGAATATAGACCATAAATTGGTCTTAATCGTCCTCCAGCCCTTCAAGGACCCACCGCCCACTGTAATGTTCCCTATAGCACCCATGCGAACTGCAGGGAATCTTCTCTCCTTCGTCTCTGCTCTCTCTCGTAACTCTCTTGATCATCCTGTACTCCCTACTCACTTTCCTCTGTTCTCCTCTCCCCTCCTTTCTCTCTCTCTGTCTGCTCTTCTCTTCTCATCTCTCTCATCTCTCTCCTCACCCACCTCACCACACACCCACAACTAACACTTTCCCACCGCTCACACACACACCCACCCCCACCACACGTCACTCCACCATAATAGATAGAAGATATAATAACTATAGAACTGTGTTTGACGTGTGTGTGTGTGTGTGTTGTGTGTCGTCTTGTCGCGTACTTCTGTCCTGTCCTGTTGGCTGTCTCCCTGCCTGTCTGTCCTGTCACCTGTCTGTCTGAAATGGATCTCATCTTCTCACTCACACCTCCCTGCCAAGATCATTACTATAAAATGACTGAAGAATTGTTAGCCGGGCCTATGTTGTCCCCCACTTCTTAATTGGCAGCATTTATTGTATTTGGCGTCATCAGTGGAGTTTGCATCTCCTCAGGAATAGCCCAGAAAAGGTGGTTCTCTGACCACAATTCTTCAGACCCGCTTGACATCGCTTGGGTTTATTGAACAGGCAGAACTGACGCACTCAGACTGTTGCACCATATCTATCGACGCTCCTTGCAACCTTGAATAGGCCTCCTCAGCCTAGCCAAGATTGTACCATTGCATTTTAATTACGGTTTGCGTATGCTTTTAGTTTATTCAGTCAATTTTGCACCTCTCGCGCTGTTTTGCTTTATTATTTTCCATTTTACATCACTACCCGTCGCGTGCTGCTGCTTGTCGCTGTGCTGTTTGGATTCGTATTTTGAACCCTTGTGGTCGACAAACACGCACAGATTATGGCTGTGGTGTGTCTCTATTTTTCCCACGCCCACAAATCGCCATCCCAACCCTCATCTGCCAGCTGAGATCCCGATCCAGCAACGAAAGGTTTAGAAGAAACGGCTTTAATTAAAACAGGAGAGAAGGATTAAATTAAACAGATTTAGGAACAGAATAAGTAAAAACACGAAATAGTTTAGGTAGTACCCACGATAATTAGAAACAGATCGGCTTTTATGTGAGCAACACGAACAATAGATCTTAGGAACAGGTCGGTTTTCAAAGAGTACAAATGGTTTTTCTCGGATAGCTAGTGAAAACTTTCTTCTTATTTTTTTTTTTAAAGGTAGACAGAAATTCACATTCTTTGCCAAGTCATTACTACAATGACAGAAGAATTGTTTTAGCCGACGCTTGTTTTTCTTATTTGCCTTTTTTATTTGTTTATATATCTAAATAGAGAGAAATGGAAAGGAGAGACGCGCTCTCAGATGGCACCTGCTACGTTCTTTGAACACAACCTATACAAGGGTAAAGCGCGCCAACACGCGACTCAATAAGGTGCATGCTCTTTAAAACTATAAGCGAAGTGAGTGGAGAAATGGGGAACAATTTTTTTTTAAAAGACATAAAACGCCGGGTGAACAAGAAACATGGTCAGGAGATCTGACCAGAGTGAGATTTGTTCTGAGCGACCAAAGTATGTGGAGAATTGGTACGTCTACCTTTCCTGTACATAACCGTTAGCAGATCTGAATGGGGTTCCTCCCACTCGTTCAAACTGACATCAATGGGTAATGTGTCTGTGGTGGGGCACGTTGCCAATTGGGCGGGGGAAAAAAAAACGCCCATTGAGATGGTGGGTTCCCCGTCCCCACTGCTTCGTTGATCGATCTCTTCATTCTTTTCATTACCCCCACTCCATTCCTCTGTGTTTGTCTGTCTATGTCGGTTCTGAGTGACCTGGTTGTCCTGCTTGAATGTCTGTTTCTCTCTCCGTCTCTCTCTCTCTCCCCATTATATTTTTACCTTGCACTTTTATTATTTCTTCTTCTTTTCTTCTTATTTCCGATCTTACCACATGGGTTCAACTCAAGCCCATACACATACCACACATGGCGCAAACACGCACCTACGCAATATAAGACACATACACAACTATGTGGGCGCAAACACCACATACACACACACGCGCGTGAGAATGAACACATTCATGCCCCGCACAACATTCACTGTTTGACATTTGTAACACATGTTTTGCATCAACAAAGTCCAGTTAAATTTTACCCAGTCATTGGAATACACAGGCTTCAACATTAGTTAACGGGACCACACGCAGGAAGCCTTTAGGTGCTGTCCAGGCCTTCTCAATAATAACTGCCAAGCATGCAACAGCTGCACTGACTCCCCTTGAGCGGTAGCAGAAAAGTGCTCTTGTGTTGGGCAAAACAAGCTGTTTGTGTCAGCAATCCGTGCACACTGACTCGAACTGTCTACAGGTGAAAATCCTGATGCACGTGACAGCATGAAGGTATGGGGAGTGCGTTGTGCTCACCACAAATGGCCATAAAAGCCGTCGAATACCCGTTCTGAAGCACAAACCACACATGCCAGCGAGACGAAAGTTGAGAAATTTCGATCGTGCCCGAGCCGAGTCGCCTGAGCTGCAGGACCTAGGGCTGCCGGACGGAGTAGAGTGTCAGAGAGGTGGCCAGAAGGCTGCAAGTGTCACACTCGGTCATCATCCCGTCTGAGACAGCGCCATCAAACCACAGGCACACCCGTCCAGGAACGGGCCACCTCACAGGGCACGCCGACTTGCTTGGTGCCAGGACCATTTGAGGTGGACTCGTGCTCATTGGGGCCATGTCCTGTTCACCGACGAATCGCGCTTCATGGTGAGACCCCAAAGACGGCCGCATCAGGGTGTGGCGGCGCCCACAGGAGCAGAGGAGAGCTGAAGAATGATGATGCTATCCAGGAGGCGCTGCTTTTGGAGGTGGCTCCATTATGGTTGGGGAGGCATCAGCCGACACTACAGGACTCCTCTCTACCATGTGGAGGGCATGCTCAATGGGCAGCGCTACCTGCAGGAGATCTTACAGCCTCTGGTCACAGCGACCCTCCAGCAGATCGGACCCCAAGCTGTCCTCCAGGATGACAACGCCACACCCACACCGCTGCAGGGCTGTCAACACTTTCATTCAGGAAGCTGGGATCACCAGGATGGCATGGCCTGCGAACAGTCCAGATCTCAATCCAATCGAGAACATCTGGGGAGAAACTTGGCCGGCGAGTCCATGCAAACCGCCCACGTCCAGCTAATCGGGAACAAAAAACATTACGCAATCCAAATGAAATTGCTTTAATTTGATTCACAAGGGTTGCAATTAAATATCTGTACACATGAAACATTTTTGGTTTCGCGCGTGTTGCATTTGTCAGACAGATTGCAAGTGGTCCTTAACTTACGTTGAAGTCTGATTAAAACTGCGTGATGCAATTTTGAAAGTTTCAATAAATTTACCAATTCTTATTCGAAGCTCGTTACCCTACAACAAACAAACAAAAAAGAGGAAAAAAAAAAAGACAAACGAAAAAAAAACACACAAAGTCAGAATACACATAGATTATAATCGTTGATCTGCAAAAGAAAATTTACAAAGTGAGAATTACTGACATGTATATATGTATTGCTTCTTTACTCTTTACTACGTATATTAGAAAATATAAGGACACTCTATGATAACATACACAGCTTATCACTACGCTTGGAATTTCATTTTTATTTGCCCTTTTCAAATGATAAACCGTGGATTTCTACATCTGAATTTGGAAAACAAAGCTAACAACATATTGCTTGGCGTACTTTTCCTCTCTCGGAACTTTTTTGTTTAAAATGAAGTACAACTCATCACTGCTCGTGGAATTCCATTTACTTGCCCTCTTTTCAATTTATAAACAGTGGTTTTTACATCTGAAGTTGAATGACAAAGCTAACAACATGTTTTTAACCATGTTTTTGTCTCTTGAACTTATTTTTCTCGTGCTTAAGAAGGATGCATTTATTACTGTTTTTAAAAGCTTCCATCTGTATCTTTTTTCAGCACCAACTTTTGAAGAGCTAGCAACATTCTGACACAAGGAGAGGTTTTGTTTTGAAATGTCTGTGACTCCCAAACAAAATGAAATCCTGTATCAGCTAAGAGTTGGTGAAACAATGCTTCTTTATCCAATCAAAACAACACTTTTATATAGAATCTCTCTCTCTCTCTTCTCTCTCTCTCTCTCTCTCTCTCTCCTCTCTCCTCTCTCTCTCTCTCTCTCTCTACTCTCTCTCTCTCTCTCTCTCACACATACCACACACACACACACACCACCACACACACACACCACACACACATACACACAATACACATCATATATCCACTCAAGGAACAATAAAAACGTCTGCCCCACAATGTCCAGCACAAACCCTTCATGACAAACATCTTCCCTTCCACCAGCTCCTGTCTGACTGCCAGCCAAGCTCCTTCAGTGCTCACAGCCTGCCACACTGACGTCACCACATCACGTCAGCATTCTGAACAGTCACTGCAAGCTGGATGGAAATCCATGACCACCAACACCCTTTTATAGGGCAGTCAGATCCTCGTTTGGTGGCGCACCGTGATGAATGGAGACGTGGAGAATGGATGTCACAAACAAGTTCAATGGCGTCTGCCGCTGGATCGATAAGAGAAAGAAAAAGATCCAAGCGCCTAATGCCTGGATAATTCGTTGTGCATGTGGGGACGGCAATGACACCCTCCCAAATCAAGCAACTCGTTCTGAGTTTGTTTGTTGTGTTTTTCTACTCCGCCGAGAGAGACAGAGAGAGAGAGAGCTGTGAACATCTGCGTTTATATAAAGCATTGGTCCAGCAGAAAAAAAAGTGGGATTGCTAACTGGTCAAAACCACAGAAAGTCCAGGATTTGTGTGTGTGTGTGTGTGTGTGTGTGTGTGGTGTGTGTGTGTGTTTTATTTTCAAACGTCCGAAACGTTTAACAGTAGACTACAAAAGAATGAAAGAACTCTCAAAAAAGAGACTGAGGAAAAGTAGAAAGAAAACCACCCGTAGACAGTTTTGCCAGGTTAGGCCATTTATGGCTAGGTTGGTGAAATTGTCAACTGGATACGCTCAAAAGACTCAGTTCGAAAGAGTAAATAACCATGTCTTTGCATGATCCACTCAGTGTGCCACGTAGCGAGATTCTCTACTGACGCCCCAGCAACCAGAGCAGATGCTCGGAGCAATGTGCACATTTTCGTTCCCATGACCACCACAAAAGGGGTGTTTGTGGGACTTTTCATGTCTTTCTTTCCCGATTTTTGTTGTCTTTTCCTGTTTCTTTTCATGTTTTTATACCTTTTGTCTTTTTTTTTTTTTTCTCTTTTTTTTGTTTAGCCTTTTCACTTTTTCTTTCTTTACGTGTTTTCTTTATTTCTTTAGCTCCTTTAATCTTTCTTTCTGTCTTTCTTCGTCTCTTTTTATTTATTTATCTATTTATTTATTTATGATTTTGTACTCCCAGTTCTTATACAACAGGCCGAACGAAGAACGAAGTGAATAGGCTGTCTGTCTGTGTGTCTTCCATTCTGTACCGTGTTCAAAATTGTGGTTCCGCTCGCTCCAGACAAAAAATTCAGGGCCGATCTTTCTGAAAATGTGAGGTATGTCATTATAGGTCACGGATGGATGCTCGGTTTTTTTTTTTTTTTTTTTTTTTTTTTTTGTTTTTAACAGATAGCTGTCGAAACGCACTAGTTACCGCCCCCAAACGGGTTTTTTCCGTCTTTATTGGAATATCTCGAAAATGATTCGGCGTAAACACAAAATGACGTCAAATCGTCTTCGGGTCATAAGACCGAAGTGCGGGAATACATTATGACGCACGGTTTGATTGTGACGTAGTTATTACAAGCACACTAACTGGGAGTACGTTTATATGCATTTGCATCTCGTTTTTTGTTTTTTTTTCAAGCGGTGGATCTGTTGACTTTAGTTTTCCTTTTATACGTTTTTTGTCGTTCTCTATTCTCTTTCGAGTTTTTTTTTACGGTTTCTTCGTTTTTATGTTTGTCTTTCTTTCAGACAGCCTTAAATCGTATCATTTTAATCACGTTCTTCAGACTCCATGGGCCGTTTTCTTTTTTTTTTGTTTTCTATCTTTTTTTCTTACATGCCTGAACGGCGAAGGGAACTGGGAATTTTATCTATTCCACCAAACCTCAGGCTAGAGGTCCTTTATTTCGCTCGTTGTGTCTTTTTTTAGTGGGGGGTCTCCCACGTGGCCATTAAGGACTGAAACGGATGAGCCCATCGAATGATGTAAACCGCTAGATGTACCGTCCCTAGGTTGAATTCAGATAAACTGTGGGACAGGGACCCTGGCCCTCGCCGAACCGCCGCATGGGCTCTGTGTAGTGAGACGGGAGGGGAGGAGAGGGTAGTTGGTTTATGTGTTTGCGAAATGGGAAGCCTTGACGACGCAGAAACGGATGATGCAATACGGAAAAGTCCTGACACTGCAAGGGCAACGTGTGGTGTCCAGGGAAGTCGCGGCGGCCTGCTGTTACGGTGTGTGTATGGGTGCTGGTGTTAGGTCTTTCAGGAGTGTGGTTTGTTTGATGATGTACGGGTCTGTGTGTTTGGTCGTGTGTGGGCCTTGTTGCGTGGACGTGCTGCCTGTGAGAAGACTGCATCAAATGGTTTACGGCCAAAGGAGCCTTGTATGACTCTGAAAAAGAAAATCGTTGAGGTGTTTGTGACCCTTTTGTGCCGGTGTGTGTGTGTGTGTGTGCTGTGTGCCCTGTGTGTGTGTACGTAGTATTCAGTGTCGTGCGTGCGCGCTTTCTGTGTGTCGTCTAACAAATCACAATGCGCACTAAACCGGTGGTCCCACGGACTGTTCGCCTTGTACTCCCGGCTACCCCCACCTGCGTAGTGTGTCACAGAAGTGTGTGTGTTGTGCAGTTGGTCTGGGTGCTGTGTGATGCCAAAGCCGCGTGACCTGATCGTGCGCAGACATCAGCCGGGGGAATACAGTGTGCTTGTGTGTGTGTGTGTGGTGTGGGTTTGCTGCGGGCTGGGCGGGGGTGTTTGGGTCGTCCGTAGGGTGATGTGTTTGACTGAGCAATGTGTGTGTCAACCCATTGTGTGCGTGTGGAGAGTGTGTGGGTGCGTGGTTGTACGTGCCGTGCATGTGTGTGTGTGTGCGTCACCCGTGGTCATGGTTGTGCTAGGTGTGTTCGTGTGGTGCCGGGCGTAACTGTGCGTGCGTCGTGGTGTGGTGTCAGTGCGTTGTGCAAACGTGTGTTAAAGCTTGCAGTATCTAACTTAGTTGCGGATATAAAAGCTTATATTCAGTCACCCACCTCTTGGACGTATCAGCTCCATTCATCACCCACAAGATGATATACCTCCTAACCAAACGCTGTCGTCAAGCTGTGTAAAGCAATGGAGCAGACGAAAGAACATTCACAGAGAGTGACTAACAGAGGTTGTGAATGACGGAAGGTCACTTTGAAGTTGGGCTGGAAAAAAACTTGTCCGTCATTTTCGTGTGTTGTTTGTTTCTTGTTTGTTTGTTGTTGTGTTGTTGGATTGTTGTTGGTTTGTTTCTTTTTGTTGGTTTGTTGTTGTGTTGATTGTTCGAATGCTTCCAGTGAAATGTTGTGTGAAAAAAGTTATGGACAACAACACTGAAAGCTTCACATTCGCTTTTTCTTCTAGAAATATTTCAAATTCTTTGATTTATCTCACGCTTCACTATCTCTCTGTCTGTCTGTCTGTCTAATCTTTCTGTCTGTCACGTCTGTCTCTCTGTTTGTCTATCTCTCGGGTCTCGACACTTTACATATATCTCTCGTTCTACTCTCTATCTCTCTCTATGCTATCCTCTCTATCTGCTCTCTCTCTCTCTCTACTCACGGGACACAACACACACTAACCACAGACGTGCAGCTTTCTCTCCTCTCTCTCTCGATCCTCTCTCTCCTCTCTCTCTCTCTCTCTTCTCAATCAAATCTCACACCACACACACACACACACACACACAACACACACACAACAGCACACACCACACACACACACACACGCACATACACACATTGCACACACATATACAGACACACGCACGCATACACGCACGCGAGCCTGCAACACACACACACACCACACACACACACACACACACACACACACACACACACACACACACATCTCTACACACACACAGGCTCTCTTCTCTCTCTCTCTCTCTCTCTCTCTCTCTCACCTCTCACACTCTCTCTCCACACACACACACACACACACACACACACACACACACACCACACACACACACTTAGAAACTCCGTGCTTGTACCTAGAAGGAAAGACACTGTGTATGAACAAGTAACCAAAAAAGAGGAAGAAACAAAGTGCAACAAGGAAGATGGTCAGGAGATGTGATAGAGTGAGATGTCTGGAGAACAATGCGTATGAACAAGTAACCAAAAAGAGCAAGAAACAAAATGCACAAGGAAGATGGTCAGGAGATGTGATAGAGTGAGATGTCTGGAGAACCAATGGAGGGGGGGGGGGGGGGGGGGGGCACATTCTTTCCTTATATAACCGTTAGCAGATCTGAATGGTTTTTTCACTCGTTCAAACTGACATCCAATGGTAATGTGTCTGTGGTGGACACAAGTTCGGAAAAAAATAAGCCATTGGGATGGTGGATTCCTGGCCGTCCCTCTTTGGTTGATCGATCTCCCCATTCACTTCCACTCCGAGTTGTCTCTGTCTCTGTTTCTGTCTATGTCTCTGTTTCTGTCTCTTTCTGTCCGTCTCTCTGTTTGTCTCTCTCTCTCTCTCCTCTCTCTCTCTATCTCTCTCTCTCTCTCTCTCTCTCTCTCTCTCTCTTGTTTCATCTTTTCATCTTTTTCTTCCCCGTTTTCTTCTCTCCTCCTCCTCCTCCATACCCTCCTTCTTCTCCTCCTCCTCCTGCTCCTCATTTTTCTCCTTCTTTTTCTTCTTTTTCATTATCATCATAAGCAGCACCATCATCATCATCATCATCATCATAATCATCATCATCATGATTTTCTTCTTCTTCTTCTTCGTCTTCATCTTCTTCTTCTTCTTCTTCTTCTTCTTCTGCTGCTGCTGCTGCTGCTGCTGCTGCTGGTGCTGCTGCTGCTGCTGCTGCTGCTGCTGCTGCTGCTGCTGCTGCTGCCCTCTTCATCTTTCCCTTGTTCTGTTATTCTCTTTTATTTCCCTCTCTTTTTAAAAATACCACATGGCCATATCACACATGTTTCCACTTATTTACAAGTACGAAAAATGTGGTACGCTAATTTTCAGGTTTTAGTGAATGATAAAACTCGTTTGTCTGCAGAAAATAATTACAAAACGAGAATACAAACGTTGAACATATTATGTATTGCCTTTCAAACATTTACGTATATCAGTAAAAGAGACAATTCGTGATAAAGTCATCACTAACAATATCTATGTTCCACATCCATGCATGTACAATCTGCTCTTGGGATACAATCTGCGCTTCCATTTGCTCGCCTGTTTCGATCGGTATACAGTAATTATTACATGTAGGTGTGAATGACAAACATTTTTCAAACATTTCTGCAGCTCCCAAACTAATTGAATCTTGTATCAACAAATGTTTGGTGAATACCACTCACTCAGTTCAGCCAGTACAACGCTTTGGTATACAAATCTCTCTCTCTCTCTCTCTCTCTCTCTCTCTCTCTCTCTCTCTCTCTCTCTCTCTCTCTCTCTCTCTCTCTCTCTCTCTCTCACACACACACACACAACACACACACACACACACACACACACACACACACTCATACACATATACACAAACACACACAGAGTTGTGCATGCACAAAACAAGGCAGCACATAAACACACACACACACACACACACACACACACACACACACACACACACACACACACACACAGAGTTGTGCATGCACAAACAAGGCAGCACATAAACACACACACACACACACACACACACACACACACACACACACACACACCCACACACATACACACACACACACACACATACACACACACACACACACACACACACACACACACACAACACACACACACACACACACACACACACACACACACGTGTGCACACACCATATCTACTCAAGGAACAATTAGAAAGAAAACCCAACCACAATGTCCAGCACAAAACCTTCATGACAACCATCTTCCCTTCCACCAGCTCCTGTCTGACTGCCAGCCAAGCTCCTTCAGTGCTCACAGCCTGCCACACTGACGTCACACATCACGTCATCATCCTGACAAAGTCACTGCAGCTGGATGGGAAATCCATGACCACCAACACCTTTTATGGGCAGTCAGATCCTCGTTTGGTGGCGCACGTGATGAATGGAGACGTGAGATTAGAATGGATGTCACAAAACAAGTTCAATGGCGTCTGCCGCTGGATCGATAAGAGAAGAAAAGATCCAAGCGCCTAATGCCTGGATAATTCGTTGTGCATATGGGGACGGCAATGACACCCTCCCAAATCAAGCACTCATTCTGAGGGTTTTTTTCTGCTAGAATCCAGAGAGAGAGAGAGAGAGAGAGAGGAGGAGAGCGAGAGAGAGAGAGAGAGGGGAGTGGTGGGAGAGGGAGAGAGAGTGAGGAGGAGGGAGAGAGAGAGAGAGAGAGAGAGAGAGAGAGAGAGATTTATACCCAAAGCGTTGCATTGGCTGTGAATTGAAGTGCATTTGGTCTAGGAGAAAGAAAAGAAAAAGAAAGGATTGCTAACCGTCTCAAAACCCGAGAAAGCCCTTTCTTTTCTTTTCAATTCCTAAATGTTTTACAATACGCTTTATTCATAAACGTTTACTGACAAATGTTAATTAGTGTGTCAGCACGTTATTGAGAGAAAAAAAAAAAGGAGAAGGAAAAACTGTCGAGAAAAAAAAAAAGCACAAAGAATCACCAGACAAAACTCTAATTCTGCTGAACTGAGTGGATGTACTCTCAAATTGGTACACCTGAAGTGTGCATTCTTTCTGCAAATTGCAAGTCGTTCAAAATGTGTGTGTGTGTGTGTGTGTGTGTGTGTGTGTGTGTGTGTGTGTGTGTGTGTGTGTGTGTGTGTGTGTGTGTGTGTGTGTGTGTGTGCATGTGTGTGTGTGTGTGTGTGATGTGTGTGTGTGTGCATGTTGTGTGTGCGCGCAGATGCATGCGTGCGTGCCTTTGTGTGTGTGTGCGCGCGTGTGTGTGTGTGTGTGTGTGTGTGTGTGTGTGTGTGTGTGTGTGTGTGTGTGTGTGTGTGTGTGTGTGTGTGTGTGTGTGTGTGTGTGTGTGTGTGTGTGTGTGTGTGTGTGTGTGTGTGTGTGTGTGTGTGTGTGTGTGTGTGTGTGTGTGTGTGTGTGTGTGAGGTGAGACGGGGATATTGTCTCTGTTTGTGTCTTTGATCTTGTTGTTTATTGGCTGCATTTATTGACAGGAGGACATCAGCACATATCCATATTCCTTGGGCAATGACCACCAATCCATAGGAGATGTGTGCGTTTTCCTCTTCGATAAATTAAAAAGAAAAGGATGATACATAAACAATGTACAAGGACATAGATAAACTTATTCTCTGTAAACTGATTCTGTTACTCGGTAGATCGCAAATAATTTGACATGAACACAAACAAGAATGTAAGAAAAAACAATTAATAAAAGAGAGAAATAAGCTACAATGAAAGAACGGAACAAAGATGGAAAGAGACATAAAGAAAGAGAGAATACTCACAAACAGTTTTTTATAAAGTGAAGCCAACGTTTTATGCGAGGAAAACATCAACTCGATTAGCCCAAAGATTGTCTTCGAAAGATTGCATGACGTTTCTTTCATGATTACTCAGTCGAGTCGCACGTAGAGATTCTCTGATGCCCCACCAACAGACCATTTACTGAAGCAATGCACAGATTTTTTTTTTTTTAACGAAACCACCACAAAGGGGTGTTGTGAGGGACTTTTCCTTTATTTCTTTTAGGATTTTTTTCCCTTTTCTTTTCGTCTCGTTTTTTTCATTGTTTAAAGTCTTCGATTTTTCTTTTCTTTTCTATCTCCTATTCACTTTTTGTTTCCTTTCTTTGTTTCCTTTTCTTTCTTTACCCTTTTCATCTTTCTCTCTCTCTTTCTTTTTTTTTTTTTTTTTTTTTTTTTTTTTTTTTTTTACTTTCAGTCTTTCCTTTTCTCTTTCAAGCTGTAGTTCTGTCTGATTTCATTTCCTTTCATTCTTTTTTTCTTTCTTCCTTCGAAACCTCACTTTCCTTTACGCTTGTCTTTCATTCAGACAGCTTTTCAATCATTCTCACCTTCACGTCTTCATCCATCCTTTTTTTTTTCCATTTCTTTCTTCTTTTTTTTTTTAAACTTCTTTCTTTTGTTTCCCTCTTTCCTTTTTCCTTCTTCCTCCCTTCTTTCTTTATTTTCCCCTTTTTCTTTCTTTTTATTCTCCTCCCCCCCCCCCCCCCCCCCTTTTTTTTTTTTTTCATTTTTAAATGCCTTGTGTGCATGCTCTGCTGGGCCTGGCCCTTCCGGGGTGAAATGGACGATTAAATAACACATTGATGACCAAGCAATCTGTGTGGTCCCTCGTTTGAATTGGAAAAGTGGTCCAGGGGCTGAAAGGAAGGCATGAAGGAAGAAGGGGGAAAAGACGAGACCGCAAGGAGGGGCGGGGTTGGGGGGGGGGGGGGGGGGGGGGAGCGTCATTGGGAGGACGGGGGTGTGAGAAAGGTGGGGGGGGGAGAGGGGGGGGAGAGAGGGAAGAGCGGAGAGGGTGGAGGCGGGGACGAGAGGGGAGGAGGGGGGCGGTGTGGGGGGGGGGGGGGGGAGAGAGGGAGGGGAGGGGAGGCGGGAGAGAGCGGAGGGGTGAGGAGGAGCGGGAGGGTGAGAGGAGAAGTGGGAGTGAGGGAGGGGGGGGGGGTGAGCCGTCATTGGAAGACGGGGGTGTGAGAAAAAGAAATGAAAGGAGGGAGACTAGCCTATTCTCCTGTCACGCTGGGAGCAGTGTTTTCGTGAAGTGTCCTGCCGCCCACCGTCCCCCCACCCCAAACCCGACCATCCCCACCCCCTATCTCCTCCCATCTCCGGATTCTACTAATCTGAAGAGAGAGAGAGAGAGAGATGAGGAGAGAGAGAGATTGAGAGAGAGAGAGGAAGAGAGAGAGAGGAGAGAGAGAGAGAGAGATGCGGCACACAAACACGTACCTCTACGGGGTTTGTCCCGCACGCACAGACATACCGATCCAACGCATGTATTGTTTTTTTTTTCTTTCTATCTATTCTGTTCACCAGTAATGTAGTGTGCGCTGTTTTCACTTGAAAATACACTTTTTCTTTAATGGTCATAATTGTACACACAACAATAACGCAACGACAACAACAACAAACCATGTTCATATTCTTCTGTGAGATAGAAAATTGTTTATGCAGCGTGCATTCGCCCTGTGTATCAGTTTTTGCCAAAAAGAAGCACCGAAGCGATCTTGTTGATTCTCTACTTGTCAAATATGCATTGGCTTCCAATTACACGCGAGATTAAAATTCAAGTCTGCCTCTCTCCTTATCACACCTTGCATATTTATGCCCACTAATATATAACCCCTCCCCCACACCCTCCCTTCTTGCTCCCCATGTCTGTCAGTTTTCTCCCCTTTCTGTCTGTTTTGTCTTGTACGGTCTGTCTGTATCATGGTATATGTCCTGTCTGTCTGTCTGTCTGTCTGTATG
>JADBJO010025265.1:15000-17500 GCA_016801955.1 Conus betulinus
CCCAACACAACCTGACACATAGATTGAGAAACTGAAGGAGACGGGGATAGGATGGGGAGCCAGGAGTGGAGGGGAGGGGGGGTAAAAATCCAGTTTTTAATTCATCTTCTTTCCGTCCATTATATATTTTAGGGAGGGGGAAGAAGGTAAACAATCCAGTCTTTGATTTATCTTCATTCTACCCATCATGTATTTTAGGGAGGGTAAGGGGGTAATAAAATCCAGTCTTTGATTTATCTTCTTCGCATTTTCAAATGTATTTTATCTTCGATGCAGCAAAGAAGATGCTTCTAACTCCGATGACGCCGACACTTAGTGAACACTGTTTTACGTGCTGCCCATGTGTCTACCCACTCTGTCCCGAGTGATGATGCGACAAAGCAACAAGGAAACAGTTCCCTTTGTTAATTTCTGAAAGTTTGAACAAGCTGTAGAATTATAATCAAGTGAATGCTCGTTCTTCCATTCCATTGTCCTGAACATTGTTTCTTTTGTCTGAAGAAGACCTAAGAGGTCGAAACGCGTCGTGGTTTATCTGTATTTTGCGTTGTCCCTGTTATGTGGCGGATTACTTTCGATTCCTTTTTTAAAAGATTTGCTTCAGTTTCCGCCTGAAGTCACCTCACTTTGAGACCAAGTCGTTGTAGTCAGAAAGGAAATCCTGTCTGATTCTATGCCACCAACATTTTCGCGTTTCCAGTACGTCGCACGCTGTAACGACTCCTATATTGTCAGACATTGTGAGCTGAAATGTTCCACACTCTCAGAGAGCTGTTCTCCATTAGCTTGTAGGCTAACGTTAATTAGTGGTTTCCCCCCATCCCCCTACCCCCAACCCCCACGCCATCCCTGCCCCACTACAACCCACCCCCCACCTCCTTTCCTCTTCCACGCTCGCTCTCCTCTCTCTCTCTCTCCTCTCTCTCTCTCTATCTCTCTCTCTCTCTCTCTCTCCTCTCTCTCTCTCTCTCTTCCACCTGCCTTCTTTAATCACTCTTTTGCCTCTTCTCTTCGTACCCCTCCCCTAACTACGATGATTTAATCGGCTGCAGCTTCCCTCCCTCCTGGTTTCCGTTAGAGTCCGGTAAGAAGTCAGTATCTGTGATGTTAATCGGCTGCAGCTTTCCCTCCCTCCTGGTTTCCGTTAGAGTCCGGTAAGAAGTCAGCATCTGTGTTGGGTTTGTCTTCTCTGATGGAGAGCTAGCCATGAAATCAGATAAGACGTGTGGATTTTTTTTTTTCTTGACTTCCGCCTCCTGTGTGCGTAGTATTATTAGTACCGTGTTGCAGTGGAAACTTTATGCAACAATTTCCATAAATCTCAACAAACAAAACAAACAAGGAGGGCGGAGTGTGTGTGTTGTGGTGTGTGTGTGTGTGTGTGTTCTTTGACAGGCAAAGGGGTATATAGAGGAATGGGTGGAAAATGCCTCCCATGAAAAGACAATAAAGGGAGATAAGGAAGACTGAAAACTGATCCGTAAATGTACTATAGATACTGAGACAACTGTTCCTGTGAAAACCTGTAACAGGAGATCAGAAGCATGTATTGACAGCTAAATGTAATATGAACAAAGGAGGAAAAAAAATGTCCCGTGAGCAATGTGAAAGATAAACATGAAGTCTCCATAAAGACAAAAATATTCCGCACGAAAGTCTTCAAAGGGAGGCGGGGCATCTTTATTGGCAGGTTAATGTAGAGAGACAAAAAAAAAGAGACAAATAACCTCATGAGTATTTAACGGAAGATAAGAATCTTCATGAGGGTGGGGGGGGGGGGGGGGGGGGGGGGGGGGGGGGGGGGGGGGGGGGATCTGGTACAGTCAGCGATCTGGACAAGAGTCAGCGAGAAATGTCCCCGAGCATTCTGCTTAAAGAGTGAGGGGGTCTGTATGGGACTTAAATCTGGGGTTGAGGAAAAATTTAGAAGTCTTCAAAGGGTGGGGAGTTTTGGTTCAGAGGTGTTGACTAGCAAGTTCCACATACACATATAACAGGTATGCTAGCAGTTTCCAGGTAATGACGAATACTTCTACGAGAATTTTTTTAAAGTTTTATTTCACAACCGTTAAATGGAAAAATACTTACATTTAAAGCATTCCTACATGAATATCCTGATTTTTCCAAACTACTGAAAAGAAAAACCAAACACAACAAAAATATCGTCTGGCTACCTGCAGATTGACCTAATCCATAGAGATTATTCAGTGATATATAATCAGTTTAAAAGCAAATCATATAATCGTATACACTTCTCATGAAATATTTACAATCACAAGATGAATCATGGGCCATTTCACATCAACTTATTTTCAATTCTTAGCAAATTTGTCCAGACACTGACACACAAACGCTGTTCACTTACTTATTCATAGACACCCACGGAATAGTTTACCTGTTCTTTTGCTCCCATTGTGTCTGTCTGTCTGTCTGTCTGTCTGTCTGTCTGTCTGTCTGTTTGTTTGTTTGTTTGTTTGTTTTTATCATGTTTGAAAAAAGA
>JADBJO010025266.1:2500-15000 GCA_016801955.1 Conus betulinus
TTTTTTGATTACTATAAGAGAATGAAGTGTTGACTCACTAGAAAAGAAAGATAAATAAGCAATGGTAACGGAAAAAAGAAAAAGAAAACAAACAGGTTGAGTCAAATACAGCGGCCACAGAGAAGCGGAAATGCTAGCGATTTCCGGAAGACAGCGATACAGTCAATTCTGAAGGACCATCGGCATTCTGTCGGGGAAGCATGCAAATTATACACCTATCCCACAACACTGCGCATTTGTATGTGGGCCGCTAAAAGCACCTACTTAAGTAGATCTATGTATGCCTCCGGCCATAATCTCTACCGTATCTCTTTAAACGTTTTTTTTTTTTTTTTTTAACTCCTGACACACGTGTGTTTTTACACACACGCGCACGCAGCAATAGGCTACAGTTTTAGTCATACAGGTACAGATATTTGGCAAAAAACAAAAAAAAAAAAAAAAACCAGCAGAGCATAAAAAACATCACACACACACACACACACACACACACACACACACACACACACACACACACACACACGCACGCACAATACTTTCATATTTCAAGTTTAATCATTTCACCTTGTTAGGAGATAGATGACAACGAGTTAAGATACACTAACATCATGTGGATTGAAAAGGAAAACGGAAAGCTCGTACACTGAAACGGATCTGTCAGAGGGAAATTGCGATTGACGGTGAGATTAACGTCCTATCGGCCTGTGGACCTTAAGAACAAAGTTCCTGCAGACATATGTTTACATATTTGTGGCAACTGCTGTCATCTGTCAGTGGTAGGTAGGGTTCAATGGGGGTCGTCGTATTCGTCTCCCAGAGCTCGTGTTGGCTCAATTCTGGTCGTTATCCTCTTGAATGCTGGTTCAAGTTTGGTGAAATTGGTCTTGAACGTTGGTTCACTTTTAAGTTGTTGGTCGACCGACTATGGGCGTCGGTGTGTGTTGCCTGCTGTCCCCCAAACATCATCATCAGGCTGTCTTCAGGACCACCGGGCGGCCTTCTTCATGCTCGGGTGGCGATGGTCCTGTGCCGCGTGAGGCCGCCTCAAGGAGGGAGCAGGACGAAAGTCGATGGAGCGCTGCACGAGCCCCTAAAACTTGGCGCGCACTCGCTGACTGCGGCCGAGAGGGCAATTTTCAGCCCAACCCCCTAAGGAGTGCCCCCCATGTCTGCCCCATGTCTGCGCTTGTTTTTTCCCCACTATTAGATTGTTCGTCTTTGTATTGTCTGACTTTATTCAAGTTTAAAAGGCTGTGCCAGTCTTGAATAAAAGTTACTCGTGTTAGGTTTCCTTATGGGAGCAAAGACTACCCACTTGTTTACTAAAACGATCTCGTCAACAGCCCTGTTCCGAGGAATTTTAAAAAGAAAATAAAGAAAAGGAAAAAGGAAAAAAAAAAAAAAAAGAAAAAAAAAAAAAAAAAAAAAAAAAAAAAAAAAAAAAAAAAAAAAAAAAAAAAAAAAAAAAAAAAAAAAAAAAAAAAAAAAAAAAAAAAAAAAAAGAAAAGAAAGAAAAAGAAAAAAAAAAGAAAAAGAAAAAAGAAAATCGGGAGAAACTAACACCGTCTTTCCAATGCAAATAGACTTTCTATTCCTCACTTTGCAGGCCAAGAATTCTGCTCATTTCAGGATAACGATCAGGATATCGACTGTCTATTTTACAAAAGCAACGCCCATATTTTAGTAGTGTCTCTCTCTCTCATTAAATTGTTGAGCTGACCTGTTGGGGGATAAACTTGCTTTAGACATACCCACCCGGGGAATCTGTCCCACCAAAAAAATTCAGGGTCACTCTCGCTGAACGCTAGCTCTATCACAGATTACCTGATTACCTCCCTTGCAAATTCCCGAACGTTACCTGCTTTTCTGCAGTGGAATACGATTACCTTAGTTTCACTATCATTCACTAACGCATTCAAAGTTCTCGGCAAGCAAGATTTTGTGTTTGATGGTTAAATGGTAGAATTTTCATGACAACAAAATCATAATTCTTTTAAATCACTCATATTATTCTTATGAATTTGTGTCATCCACATTTAATTCTAAATCTAACTGGAAAACATGTTTATCAACCAATCACTTCTCTAAATCATTGATAAACAAGGAAAACAAGAGGAAGGGGGGCAGATTCTCCACTAATCGGACTCCTCGATAACTGCCATAATATTTTGCTTTACAAAAATTAAACACACGCGCTTTCATATTGCTGTACATAGGCCTACTTCAAAGAATACCGAGTATTTTTTTGCTTTACAAAAATTAAACACACACGCTTTTGTATTGCTGTACATACTTCAAAGAACACCGAGTATTTTACACCAGGTGTTGTAAACCTATGTACATGTGTGTAGGCGTGCATGCACTTGTTTGTGCATATCAATGCGTGTGTAATGTGTGGGTGCATCGCGAATGTATTATGTGTGCATGCACGTGAGCTTGAGCATTCGCGCACGCTTGTGTGTATGCGTGTGTGTGCGTGCTTGCGTTCTGAATATTCGCACACGATGGCATGAATGCTACTGAAAAATAATAATGATGTGTAACCCAGGTTCACAATTTTTACCCAAAGAAAACAAAATCCAAAAACCTTCTACTTGACCTTTATTGTTCATACAGCAAACTTTGGAAATATATTTTGTTTGTTAAATCAGATGCCACTAACCTCAACTCCAAACAATGTCAGAACAGTCGGTTAGAATATAATGATTTAGAGGATCAGGTACAAAAGAAAAACAACAGACAATAGAACAAGGCAGAAAAAGTGGCACTGATTTAGCACCAATGTTCTTTCCTGCCAACAACTGACTTGCTGTCTCACTTACACATGAGAATGAAGTGAAAAAGTCTTGTTACCCAAATCTAACAGAAATAACAGTGAACAACGAAATAACACAGTGAACAACAAAATAACCATCAAAATATTCTAAAACTCCTAAATACCACATAAATAAATGACAGTAAATAGAACATTACATACTCTATTAAAACTAATTAAATTACTATTAACCTGACTGTATCAGGCAGGTTACAGTCACCCCTCCTAAAAAAAAAAATGTTTACCAGCAACATTTTAATTAAAAAAAAATGCATGCAAAGAAAATAAAATCTGCTAACAGCCATTCACTATAACTCAACAAACAAGGTAAAAGGTGAAAACACCTTTAGGTCCTCCAACAAGGTACCATCCAATGACAAAAAATAAAAATGCCCAAAATATTTCAATTAGACAGATATTGGACTAGATTGCAATTTAGCAAGTCAACCATACATAGAGTAATTCACTTACATTGTGACAAGGACACTGAGCACTTGCTCAATTGCGACAACACGCTGAGGCTCAAGAGGGTCATTGACTAGCTTGTTCAGGTACTGTTGGACCTTGTAAACTAGATCCCTCCCTAATGTACTCCCTACTTCGGCAACATGGGTCAAGTTCAATCTGTCTACAGCCTTCCGTTCCCCTGAGAGATCTTCTCGGGGCAGGAGTAGGGGTTGGATTTTCCTCGGCATTGCTATCACCCTCTGAATCCTCCGAATTGGAAGAAACTTCCATTTGTGAAACATTTTTCAAATCTTCTGAGGATGAGCCACCTTCTTTTGATGCATCCTTTCCAGATTGTTCAGTCTGCTGGTCTGCATCCAGACTCGCATCAGAACGATCAAACTGCTCCTGGTCCCTATCATCCTCTACCACATTCTCAACTGGTAGGTGATCGTGACCCTGACTGACAACAGACCCAGGGAGAAACTCTACAGCATCAGCCCTCAGTTTACTTCTAGAGGAGGCTGTTTGGTGTAACTTCAATGATATACTCTTGGAAATCATCAACTCCTCGGAAACATGATCAGGGGTTTTAGTGATAGTACGGGGGTATGATTTGGGTCTAACCTGTGTGGGTTCCCGAACAGTGTGCCCTAGCTGGTGGATCAATCATGCCAATGGGCAATAAATAATTCCTATGGAGTGTTCTCTTGGGTCCGGTTCCTGCTTCATCTTGGACAGTATATACTGGCAAACCCTCCCGCTTTGCTTGCACAATGTACACTGAATTTTCCCACCTATCACTCAACTTTGAATCAAGTCTTGGTCCCAGCTTGCGAACTAACACCCGGTCTCCAGTGTTCAGCTCAGCTGCTCTTGCGGAAGTATCATACCGAGCCTTGTTCTTAGAGTTTGTTCTGGCCATGTTGTCAGAGGCCTTCTGATAAGCAGAGGCTAGCCTTTGCTTAAGCCCTTTGATATACTGTGAAGGTGTCCCTTGTCCCTTGGGGCAGGTATTGATGCCAAAGGCAAGGTCAATGGGTAACTTAGGATGGCGACCAAAAAACAAAAAGTATGGGGAGTGGCCTGTACTTTGATGAATGCAGCAGTTGTACGCATGCACAACTTCTGGAAGGGTCTTTCTCAGATCTATTTTTTGAGCATCCTCTAAACTTCTTAGCATGCCTAACAAGGTTCTGTTCCACCTTTCTACTGGGTTGCCAGATGGATGGTAAGGCGTGGTCCTACACTTTTCTATTCCAGCTACCTGACACAACTCCTTCACCAGCTTGGATTCAAAATCCTACCCTGGTCAGATAAGATACGCCTGGGAAAACCATAGATCATGAAGAACTCCTTCCACAGCGTCCTGGCCACAGTTTTGGCGCTCTGATCCCTTGTACAAACAGCATGTCCAAATTTGGTGAAATGATCCATCATGACAAGTATGTTCTGTTTTTGACCATTGATCTCAATGGTGAGAAAGTCTATAGAAAGAAGTTCCAAAGGATACGTGGTCACGATGGAAGTCATTGGGGCTTTCTGACACTTGGCACCTTTCCTGATGCAGCGAGAACAGGTCTTTATCTTCTGCTCAAGATCCCTGGCCATTCGGGGCCAAAAGAACCTCATCCTCAACTGCGCTATGCCATCTTCAAAATGGGTGTGAAATAGATCCTCATGCACACCTCTCAGGGCAGCTTCCCTGTAGGGCAAAGGGAGAATTAACTGAAAATGACTGTCTTGGTCATCCACATCAACTTTCCTGTACAAAACACCTTGCTTTAAAACAAGCTTCTTCTTTTGATCCCTTGCATAAGCTCTTAGATCTGGACTATTTAGCTCTGAAGCTTCCAATATCTTGCCCCGTTCCAAACACTTGATAACATAAGAGAGATGTTTGTCTGCTAGTTGAACTTTTCTCCAGTCTCGGACCGTGTTGATGGACTCGTGCTCAACCTTTGGGTCAAGTATACCATCCGGTATTAGGTTGGGGTCAGTCATCAACTGCTCGACAGCAGGGAAATCATCTGCCTTAACTGAAAATCCCTCTCCTTCCTGACTAACTTCTGGAGAACTGTTGTTGAAGACTGAGCCTCTCAAGGAGGAATATGATGAGACTGTAGTATAGCTTGTACTGAATCTGAGGCAACAAAAGTGAAGTTTTCCGATTGATCTTTGTCAAAAGACTTGGCCTTTTCCACTAAGAAGGCTATTTCATCTAAGGACTTCCTGTACTGATCATCAACATATGGGTCACTTTGGGGTAACCTTGACAAAGCATCTGCATCGGTGTGAGTCAGTCCCTTTTATACCTAAGCTCAAAGTCAAACATGGAAAGTGAAGAGAGCCACCTATGACTTGTAGCATCTAGTTTTGCATTCTTCAAGATGTAGCAGAGGGGATTGTTATCTGTAACAACTGTGACCTTGGTGCCCAAAAGATAGTCCCTGAACTTATCGCACAACGCCCATTTCAATGCAAGGAACTCGCGCTTGTGAGCTGGGTAATTTTGCTCAGACTTGTTCAGCCCTCGACTAGCATAAGCAATGACCTTGCTTTTGCCCTCAAACTCTTGGTAAAGAACAGCACCTAATCCCACACCACTAGCATCGCAATGAACAACAAAAGGTTTGGAACGATCAGCAATACCTAGAACTAAGTCACTGGTAAGTGCAGAAATCAGTGATCTAAAGGAGCCTTCCTGTGCTTCTCCCAGGACGAGGAAACAGAAGAGGACAGAGTGAGCTGGCCTTGTTTCTCTTTCCAGATTTGGAACGGTTACCTGGAGCGTAACCTATCGTCAGGTCATTCAGGGGTCTTGCAAGCGAAGAGAAATTTGGAATAAAACGCCGGTAGAAACCGGCAAATCCGATGAAACTCTTCACGTCCTTCACGGTTTTGGGTCTGGGCCAATCCCTAACAGCAGCTACCTTGTCTGGGTCAGGGCGGATGGTGCCCTCTGAGATGATGTAGCCCAAGTGCCTGACTTGTGTTGCCCCAAAGATGCATTTCTCAGGGTCCAACTTTAAGCCGTACTTGCACAATCTCTGCAATACCCTCATGGTGCGTTCTTCCAACTCTTCAAGGGTTTTAGCATGGATCAGGATGTCATCCAAGAAGATGATCAGCTCAGTCAGGTTCATATCACTAAAAACCGTCTCCATGAGTCTTTGGAAACATGCTGGGGCATTGGCTAACCCCTGACTGAGTCGGTCCCACTCGAACAACCCGAAAGGTGTTATGAAGGCCGAGTATTTGCATGCTCTCTCCGTCATTGGGACTTGGTAATAAGCCTTACAGAGGTCTAGAGTGGTAAAAAACCTTGCCCCATTGAGTGTCAACAGAAGGTCTTCAATTTTTGGGATGGAATAGCTATCCTTGACAGTCCTAGCATTAAGTTTCCGGTAGTCCACGCACATCCTAAGTGCACCGGTCTTCTTCCTGACTAGAACTATGGGACTAGCAAATGGGGAGTTGGAAGGGCGGATTATCTTGGCATCTAAAAGCCCTTTAATGTGTTTGCCTACACTCTTCAAAGTCCTTAGGGGGTATAGGTCTTGCTCTCTCCCTAATGTCTGGACCAGGTGTGATCTCCATGTCAAAAACATCACCTGTTTCTGCTCTACCTATGTCGAACTCACTTGTCACAAAAACTGCTTTCACTGACTGTAGCCTACTTTCAAAGTGCCTACACCAATCAGGGTGGGTGGTCTCTGCTTCACCAAACTTGAACTTAATGTTTTCTCCCTGACCTGAGTTCTCAGCATGAGCACTACCTGAGTATGCATGGGTTTCTGGTGAATGAGGACCAAGGTCAGACACCACCTTGTTAATGTCGTACTCATGCTGATAAACAAATATGTCAGCTACCACCTGATTCTTCCTGAGCAGAATCATGCTGTCAGATTCATTTATCACCACAACCCTGACATCTGTGAGGCAGTCAGCTGAAGCTCTGCAACCCACTACCTTGAGACCGTCTGGTAAGGGAGTTTCAGTGGGTTCCTGAATCAAGACTGAATCTCGTGTGCTGGGAACGTTCACCTTAGCACAGCACTTTATTTCTACAGTCTCCCCAGCTGGAACTAAAACTGTGAACCACGAACTCTAGCCGAGCCCACTTTCCCATCATCAGGAGAGGAACAGTCTTGATACATGAAAGCAATAGTAGGACACACATGCAAAGAATTATCAAAATCAAAATGTGATCCTACTAATCTCTTAGACAGTTCAGCAAAATTCTTCAGGGCATTGGTGCCCAGAATCACGGGTACTCTTCGAGAAAGGTCTGTGTCTGGACACACCAACATCAACACATTCACACTGTCACTCACACCCACAACATCCTTCGGCATGGGAAACACACACACGCACAAAACCCAAATAGGGTACAACACTTCCACCCGCTCCCACAACTTTCAGGTGTGCATTCAGTTCTTCCAGTGGCAAATGTGACAGGTTAGTCTGGTAGAATGTCTCTGACATGATGCTCACTTGCGAGCCACTATCGATCAGACAGTTGACTTCAGTGTCCCCAATGGTCGCCTCTGTCTCAAGACTAGGACCCACTAAGGCCTCCAAGTCGGTGTTGTTCCCTGTGGCCGAGTACAGTTCTGCAAACACTGTTCTGTGATCCAGGGTAATGTTGTGTCTGCCCCTGTTGCACAATGTCACCTTGATGTTTCCGGCGTCAATGTCAGTACAAACACCCAGACCAGGAGGTAACAGTTCAGATGGTCGCTGAAGCACCTTCACACCATGTACGGCAGGAACACACCCAGAGATGGTCCCGGACAAGGTCATCTCTTGTCCCGGCTGTAGTGTCACCAGAAGAGGGCTTCTCAAGGTCACACCACGAACATGCAGGCCCTGTTCAATGCAATTCATGGCGGTGTTCAGGGTGTGAAGATGATGAGGGGATGGGGTTGATGGTGAGGTTACAGTTACCGACCCCCCCCATCGTCGGCAACTGCTGGCCGTTTAACGGCCGAGATTCCCTCTTCGCCTGGGCCACCCTTGCTGGGTTGGGTGGGTTTTTTGCAGTTACGCCTGTAGTGTGTGCCCACTTCACCACATCTGTAGCAGGGCCCTCTGGGGGCACGTGGAGATGGACTTTCCCTGAGCAGGTGGGTGGACCTGCTTTTGGCTGGCCATCATCTTCTCAGCACCATGCTTGCCAGTCTTTCATAGTCGATTTCTGCTGTAGCCATGGCAGCAACTGGAATGGTTTTGGGGGGAGCTTGTGGGTTGCTTGCTCCTTCGCTAAGCTCTCTCAGGCGTCTCAGAACCTTGGCTGGATCAGGAGAAGCGACGCCTGGAGTCCCGAAATGACCCCGGATTTCCATGGTCAATAGGCGGTCAGAACTGGAGATGTTGGACATGAACGTATGGTACACCTTCATGTTTGCCTCCTCAGTGGTGAATTTTTTCAGCTTTATTCAGCTCCGAGAAGGTTGACCACACACGGCTGAAGAAGTCAGATGGAGTTTCCTTCTTGTCCATGTGAAGTTTGACAAATTTTGCATAAAGGTCTTCTGGGGTGCCGAGATTCCCATATACGGCCTTCAGGGAATTCACTACATCTTCTCCAGTAGTGCAGTTCTTTACTTGGACGCTTGCGATGTCCCTTAAACTTGCTTTTACTCTACGGCAGGCCTCTTCCTCATCTGTAGCCTCCTGGAGATACTGAGTGACTCTCTCAAGCCACTCAGTAAACGGCACCTCAGATCCGCCTTTCGGCTTCAATCCAGTGAATACACCAAGTCGAGGCGCAGGTGTTGGTGCCTTGACATGCACTGTCACGGGTGCTGGTGATGCTGTCTGCTTGGCTAATCGCTCCCTCAGTTGGGCATTTTCCATCTGCAGTTCCTCGAGCTGTTCTAGCCTTCTCAGCAGGGCAGCAAGGTCAGCCCCACCAGTGGCACTGCCATTCCCACCAGTCCCTGCTTCTCCCTCTGCACCATTCACCTCTCCATTGCTTCTATCCACACCACCTCCTGTTTCTGACATGTTTGGCTTTAAGAATATCTCCCCAATGAAAAATTTTCCTCAACAAAAAATCAATTATCTCTTGAAAATCAATGCCTACCAATTATTAAAACAAACTTACAGATCCCGGACGAGCCCCCATTTTTGTAACCCAGGTTCACAATTTTTACCCAAAGAAAACAAAATCCAAAAAACCTTCTACTTGACCTTTATTGTTCATACAGCAAACTTTGGAAATAAATTTTGTTTGTTAAATCAGATGCCACTAACCTCAACTCCAAACAATGCCAGAACAGTCAGTTAGAATATAATGATTTAGAGGATCAGGTACAAAAGAAAAACAACAGACGATAGAACAAGGCAGAAAAAGTGGCACTGAAACAGAGGATAGAAAAACAAGAATAAACATGTCATCAAACCAAAATATAAAGAAACAAAACCTAGAGCATAGCACAACAAATTCTTAATTATAATGACTTCTCAATTGGACATTGAAAAGGAAACGAGCAGGTGGACATACATTCAAATCAGATTCCCTGGCAGGATCATTATTTTATGACCAAAACAATATTCATCATAACAAAGTAGATGGTGTCAGTGCACTGTGATCAGACCCAATTGTCAAAATTGAATTCAGCGGACTACACACATCTTGGCCAAACTGAATGATTTTTGGCAAGCCCACAACTATACCCAAGTGTGGTTAGTTGGCAAACAGTACTTCTGTGCTTGAAGGTTTGAACCTTAAACACGAAATACGTATACGCCCATCACATCTGCCATCTGACATCGGTCCAACATACCTTCAAGTTTATCGCAAAAACATCAATTATTGCCTTTGAGCTTACTGATATTATCTGCTTATAACACTGACTTTAAACACTGAATTATTAACTACAACAGTTAATGAGAACAAAACGCAATAATTATAATTTTTCATATGCAAGGACTCTTGCGGACATTCCTTACTAGACCAGCAGGAAAACATCCCTCCCCACCTAACGAGTGGGTTCACGTTGCAGCTCCATCTGACTACTTAAGCAGCCACATCCTACCTTCATGCAAAACTCAAATCAGAGGCAATTACATCAAGACTTATGAAATAAAAATAAGCACACTATAGAAAGTAATAAACTGAACACATGAGCAACCATTACATAAAGCAGGCTGAGATTATACTAATTCCATGTCTCCACTTCAAGGACTTTGGAAACCAGGAACATGTGTAAGGTTTCCAGAAGCATATATACCATCAATTTAATCACCAAGCTCATAGCCCATCAGACCTCCAATGGTCATATCAAGGCCATCACTGTTTAGTTCAGATGACAAATAAACTTTTCTGATATAAGGCTAAATTGTTTTAAAATGTGAAACAACTAATAATTTTGCACTCAATGTACTCTACATAATAAATTCTACATAATTATGCTTATGACAGTAGTAAATTTTAACTTAAAATTCACATACAAATATATTCAAATTAAATATTGTATTCCTAACCTGAAACTTGTATAAACCAATTTTAATTCAGCAATAGCAAATATGGCTTCAGAAAAAGTACTGGTAATAATTAGGGGCAGACCCTGGAAATAGAAGGCAGTTTTTGACCATGTGGTTTTATCAATTATCAACCACTTAATCCAACTAAGAAAATTGTCAGAATAGTTCCCAACATATTTTTGTATCTGATCTATACCATGAATATGTTCACAAAAAATTTACTTCATCTCCAAAGCTAAACTTAGCTCACTAAACCTGAATTACCAGTTTTGACTCTAAAGTGTGTTTACCACACACATCTTGCCCATGCTTATGGAAAATAATACAAGCACAAACAGAATCCACTCAAATCTAAGTCATCATACCAAATGCAGTAAAATAAAATCATTAAATCAAGAAAATAATACCACAAAGCATTATTCCCACACATATATCATCTAACCATGTTAACTAACCTGATTTAGCACCAGGTTCTTTCCTGCCAACAACTGACTTGCTGACTCACTCACACATGAGAATGAAGTGAAAAGGTCTTGTGAAATAACACAGTGAACAACAAAATAACCATCAAAATATTCTAAAACTCCTAAATACCACATAAATAAATGACAGTAAATAGAACACTACATACTCTATCAAAACTAATTAAATTACTATTAACCTGACTGTGTCAGGCAGGTTACAGATATTTTTAGGGCTTTCTGTTGATCTTGTGAAAGGTAGATGTCAGACAGGTTTGGGTTTGATTTGGCTGATGTCTTTTTTGCGTTTTTTTTTAAATGTAGAATCCAACTTCCTGGATTTGTTGGAGGTGGTTGGCAGAGCACTGGGATTTGAAACAGTTGAATGAAAATGTCAGAGTTCTGTGGTGGTGGGGGCCTGGATATGTTCTCAAGTGTTGCCATCCAGCGAAGTTTCCTAAAGAATCGTTCCACATCAAGATGGTTCTGGTATTTATTGGTGGTGGGCTGGATAGGGATGAATTTCAGTCCTTTTGCCAAGTCTGATTTTTCATTGTCAGAGGGGGGAAGATTCTCAGGGATGCAGTAGACAAGGTGGTGGTGATCAGATGTGGTAGTGGGGCCAGGATTGTGTGTTAGGGAGGCTGAGTGGTCAGGGCGATTTGTTGTGTGTTTGTTTTGTAATTGTGATAAGTTGTCTTACTTGTCTGGATGCAGTGGTTGTGAATGAGTTGGTTGTGTGTATGGATGAGCTGTCTTAGTTTGGAGGCAAAGGCTACGGGCATGATAATTGTGGTTTGTTGTTTGAAATGTTGGAGAAGATTGGAGAGAGATTTCAGTGTTGAACTGAGTGTTTTTATATGCACCAACATGAGTTGACAGCTGGCTTGGAAGAGAATCGTTGTGATGGTAGTGATGAGAGTGGTGTTACGGAGGTTGGATGGTGTGTGAGAAAGTGAGAAGCCACGAGGAATGGTGTGTAGTCTAAGGCATTGTTTAAGGAAGTTGAGATGGGATGCTGATTTGGTTTTCTGAAACTGTTTTGGCGTAGCCTAGTGCAAACGGCTGGATGGTGAGTGGCCCCACTAAGCACTATTATCAATCCACCATAATCACTACTGTCACTAATATATCATACTGTTCTACAAAACAAGCTACAAATCCCATTGTTTCACACCCCCTCCCTTTCCCCCTCTCACTAGTTCCTCTCTCCCATGATTCCCTCCTGGGTGGCCCTTATTTCCGCCCGGTGGCCATTTTGGTCGTGCAGTGAACATGAGAAG
>JADBJO010025266.1:20000-24005 GCA_016801955.1 Conus betulinus
ACAAGGCATTGTATGCTGACCTCTGTTCAAAATTCCCATCCTATCAGAAAATTTTCACTGATAGTTCCAAGTCTGAAGATGGAGTGGCCTGTGCAGCCTATTGCCCTGTGCTCCTTCTCAAATACTGTTAGAACATATTCCTTCAGATGCTTCTCTTTTACTCTGCTGAACTTACAGCTCTGGTTCTGGCATTGAAAATATCTCTCTCAATCAGCAAAGAAGGACTTTCTGGTTCTGTCAGATTCGCTGTCAGCTTTGGAGGCCATAGCTGGCCGCAAACCTTCAGCATCCAGAACTTTTACACTTCTTTGAACTTTTTACAAGTTGAAAGTGGAGGGTTACAACATTATTCTGGCTTGGGTTCCTGGTCATGTTGGCATTGGAGGGAATGAAATGGTGATCATTTGGCCAAGAAGCCACACAACAGAGAAACTGTCAAACATACTATCCCCTGCTCAGATCTGAAACCCAAAATTAACGATTATGTCCGAGACCTCTGGCAAGAGGATTGGAATACACAGACGGATACGAAGCTCTTTCAGATCCATCCAAACCTTAAGGAGTTCCTCTCATCTACATCTGGTAGTCATAAAAAAGAAACAGTTCTGTGCCAGCTGCACACCAGCCATTCGTATTTTACCCATTCATACCTTTTAAAGAGTGAAGAAGCTCCGTGTGCATTCTATGTCATGTGCCCACTCACAGTGAAACATGTTCTTTTAAGAGTGTGGGACTTGCACGATGTGAGACACAAACATTTTACAGCAGAGTCCATGAAAATCCTGTTCATGTGTGTGAAAGGGTTTTTTTTTTTTTTTTTTTTTTTTAATGACTTGAGTTTGATTTTAATGCGGACAGCCCTAATGTGGCCCTTTGCAGTCGGCTGGGCTGCAGGCAACATTGCCTTACCTTCCCCATCCCCCTCTCTCTCTCTCTCTCTCTCTCTCTCTCTCTCTCTCTCTCTCTCTCTCTCTTTTCTCTCTCTCTCTTTCTTGATCTCTGTCTCTCTCTCTCTCTCTCTCTCTCTCTCCTCTCTCTCTCTCTCTCTCTCTCTCCTCTCTTCCCTCTCTCTCTCTGTGTCTCATATGCATACACATGTCTCTGTGCTTTTTAGGAAATTTTCTGCTGGTCATTTCGTCTCATGTGTTACTCTCTTAGGCCGTGCTTCTGTCTTTTTTTTTTTTTTTTAATTCTTTTTCTTTAATCTTTCTTTTACAGTCACACAGTTTTTGCACCTTTGTGACTCTTCCATTTGTCTGTACTGTAGAAGTTGCATCCCCCCGAGGAAAGTGTCCTTTGTTTTGTTCTGTGTGCTTCTTGTCAGCAAGTGTGCTAGTTGAATGGGTACCACCTGCAGCATTAATTTGGTGTTAAACTTAAAGGCATGTTTCTGAATCACCATGGGAGCAAAAGCGACTTTTTGTCATTTACTGTGTGTGTCTCCCAGCTTGTTGTGACAGAGAATCAACCACTTGCGCTTTGACATACCAGTTATATGCAGAAGGCTTGCTGAGGTGAATGAGGTAAGCTGGGTATTAAAATGTAACAGCTCATGAAATCAGATGGAGCTAGAGAAACATCAGCTCTGGTAGCACATCTAACATCCTCTGCTTCTAGTTCTAGCAGAAGACTTGCGAATCAGTCTTCCTGTGATAGTTACAATGCACAAACGAGAGATGTATCTTTTCAGCAAACAAAATAGAACTAGACTTGCGAATCAGTCTTCCTGTAATAGTTACAATGCACAAACGAGAGATGTGTCTTTTCAGCAAACAAAATTCACAGATTGTTGTCACTCTCAAACAACCCAAATCCCAGTCAGCTAACAAAATTCACAGATCATTTTCTTTCTCAAACAAACCAAATCCCAGTCAGCTAACAAAATTCACAGATCGTTGGCTTTCTCAAGCAACCCAAATCCCAGTCATCTAACAAAATTCAGGGATCGTTGTCTTTCTCAAACAACCGAAATCCCCATCA
Organism: Conus betulinus; assembly: GCA_016801955.1. Taxonomy (NCBI): domain Eukaryota; kingdom Metazoa; phylum Mollusca; class Gastropoda; order Neogastropoda; family Conidae; genus Conus; species Conus betulinus. Next base: position 21,981 of record JADBJO010025266.1, read on the forward strand.
GCTAACAAAATTCACAGATCGTTATCTTTCTCAAACAACCCAAATCCCCATCAGCTAACAAAATTCACATCATTATCTTTCTCAAATAACCCTAATACCCATCAGCTAACAACATTCACAGAGTGTTATCTTTCTCAAACCAAATCCCCATCAGCTAACAAAATTTCACAGAGTGTTGTCTTTCTCAAACCAAATCCTAATCAGCTAACAAAATTCACAGATCGTTATCTTTCTCAAACAACCCAAATCCCAATTATTTCTTGTTGAAGAAATCTGAAGGTCAAGAAAACTGGTAGAGCATAGCCAGTCAACAGGCATGGAATATTCTGGAAAGTTTGAGAAGCATAACAGTTCAACCGGTTACAATGCTTGGAATATTCAAAAAACTCTTCCTGGAACCATCGGGAAACTTCCAGCTCATTGGAGATAATTCTGGGACATGCTAGAAACTCCTGCAATTATTATGTCATTTACACATACATCATCTGGTAAACTGTAGAAAGTTGGGAACTAAAACACATTACAGTCAGTCAAGTGCTCAGAATATTCAAGGAAGTTCAGTATTATAGCATGCAAACAATCAAAAATGCGGAGAACATTCCAGAAGCAATTCTTGACTGGACACTTCTGGCTCCATTGGGATAATTCTGTGACACTGAAGAAACTTCCAGAAATTATATTACGACCATTTGCATATATGTTAACAGGTAAACTGATGTTGCATGGAACTAAGCACTTCCCAGATGAAACCCTAAAAACATGGCTTGAGCCCACAAATCATGCTTGTTAAAGCTGATCAGTTTAAAACACCACCTCACTAGAAGTTTCTTTTTTAAAACTGGATGACAGGAGGGAGGGGACGGGGTGATTCTTGGTATTCCTTCACACAAGCTCCAGTTTCCTTGACATGCAAAACATGTAATTAATTAACTTCAGTGTTGTAAGCAGTGTTTGTTCAGAGTTATGGGGTGTCTGTGTAGTTCATCATGAGAGCAAGAGTTATCAGTTACTGTTTCCTGCCTTATTTAAGATCACCTGACACAAGACTGACAGGTCCAGATGAGCTTTGTCTTTTCTGTCTCTCAGAGATGTATGAAACATGAATGTTCCGAGATTCGAAGAGTGCAAGTGGGTCACAAGGCCAGCGCCGCCCTGGTGGATGAGGTGTGGTGTGCCAGAGAAGTTCATCAACAACCGCATCACACATCCAAGGTGAGTCATGGGTAGACCTTTCAGACGATGAACTTTCAGACAGGAGCAAAGCAACCCCTTGATGAGACTCCAGGCAGGGGAAACAACCCTTGATGAACCTCCAGACAGGGGCAACAACCCTTGATGAACTCTCAGACAGGGGCAGCAACCCTTGGTGAACCACCAGATCGGGGCAGCAACCCTTGATGAACTCTCAGACAAGGGGCAACAACCCTTGATGAACTCTCAGACAGGGCAACAACCCTTGATAAATTCTCAGACAGGGGCAACAATCCTTGATCTCTCAGACAGGGGCAACAACCTTTGAAGACAGGGGCAGCAACCCTTGATGGAACTCTCAGACAGAGAAAAGAACCCTAGATTTCTCAAGGGGCAAACAAACCTTTGATGAAATCTCAGACAAGGGCAACAACCCTTAATGAACTCTCAGACTGACGCAGCAGTCCTTGAACTCTCAGACAGAGGCAGCAATCCCTGAACTCTCAGACAGGGGCAACAACACTTGATGAACCTCAGACAAGAACCACAACCGGTCACGTATGAGGGAGGAATGCGTCTGTTCCAGCTCCCCTGTAGCGATGAACTTTAGATGGTGGATGTTGTGGTGATGGTAATAATAGTCCTTGGACTCTGTGATGAATATGTTTGTCCTTGACTCGGTGTGGATTAGGCTGTCCAAGGACAACAGTGATTACATTTATCCTAGGACTTTGTGGTGATTGTTCTTGGACAAGTATGAGAATTAGGCTTGTCTTAGGACTCTATGGGGTGATCAGGACATGATCTGTAGACTGTGTGGGCAGCTTTAGGTTG